>JAUMHE010000002.1:1365970-1402694 GCA_032359235.1 Enteromius mattozi | reverse complement strand
TTTCCTGTAAGGGGTAGGTTTAGGTGTAGGGTCAGTGTAGGGCAATACCATATACAGTCTGTACAGTATAAACACCAGTACGCCTATGGAGAGTCCCCATAAATCACAACATGTGTGTGTGTGAGTGAGTGTTTATTTTACACTGTGGTGACCAAATGTCCTCAATAGGAAAGTAAAACTTGAAATTTTTGACATTGTGGAGACGGGGCTAATATATATAAAAATAGTAAATGATATTTATCTGAATGTGTAGCAATGCAAACAAATTTTCTATTAGGGGTAGGTTTAGGGTTGGATAGGGGAGAGAAAATATTGTTTGGTCAGTATAAAAATCAGATCAGACTTCTAAGTCTATGAAAAGTCCCCATAATTCACAAAAACTTAACAAAGTAAATTGCTTTTCATAATTTTAATGATAAAGGAAGGAAACTGCAATTTCTCAGATTTTTCATGAGACCTTGTTTTGTGTCGTTTCTTTTTTCTTTTTTTTTATAACATTAAAATAGCAACAACAGCATCTCTCTAATTTGACAAAGTCTGCAATCAAAATCTCTTCACTGTGGTACAATTCATGTAACCCATAATAAGCAAAAATAAATAAAAATTTGCTGCGTCTCATTTCAGAGGCCATATCCTCTTGAAGTTGCATTTGTTGGCTGCATGCATCACTGAGGTGGTCTCATTTGAGAAAAGTAACCGTTAGATTGAAAAGAAAGAAATTACAGTATTTAACAACTCACAAGGAATAAAAGTCAATTGTATTCTTGAATGAGGCCACCTCAATGACGTATGCAACCAACAAATGCAACCTCCAGAGGACTCAGCAAATCTAACTAACCATAAACTGGTAAAAGGCCTGTTTCAATTACAAAAGTGACTATGATATCTATTCAGCTGCCTTAGGTCCAAATAGGAAGCCACTAAGCAAGTCTTCATTGTCCCATGGCACATTTCTATTGCCCTCGTGTGATCCTGTCAATGTGAGGCTCAGCCAGGCTGAATGTGGAGGTCTAAGGTGTTGAGTACAACATGCTCATATAGAGATAGAGAAAAAGAGAGTTCCCCTGGCTCAAGCTTTTCACCGGGATGTATCTGCTGACCCGTGAAGACCCCTCCTTTCTGACCTAGACAAAAGTGGGAGTGAAGGACAAATGAGATCACAGCACTCTGAATTAACTCAGAGAGTGCTCACTTTGAGTAGGGTTTGCTGGGCCAAGCCAACAGCCAAGCAAGCTGTAACGTTTCAGAGTACAGTCAAACCAACATTCATTTAGAAACCATAAACCAATTATATCTGGTGTCTGAATAAGTTTTTTACTTCAACAAGGCATACTGTATTACTTGTGTATTTAATAATGTAGAAAAAAAATGTAATATCTTGAAGCTTATGCTAATAGCACAAGAAATTTTCTGAATGTTTATAACATTAACCTATTGCTGTTTGGAACTCATTTTTGTTTCACATCATGTCCAAATTTATGGAAGTGTAGATTTGTATATTTCTCATCAAGAGCCAATCCATTCAGACAAAATAAAAATCGATGTACTAAAAAAAAGTTATTGATGTGGCACGATTCTCTCCATAAATGATTGAATACTTTATTAGTTGTAACGCTTTTTCATGAGAACCTGTGGCATGCATTTTTCCATTTCTCAGCAAGGGTGTGCTTTTAAAGCAATGACTCTGCGTGGCATTGGGCGTTAGCTGAAAGAAAGGTCATCGGTCTTCACGTGGTGCCGACAGAAAGGGCTTCCTGAGTCACCTCTGAACCTCACTGGATTACGCGGTGCTCTACGCCGGCAGATGAGACCCAAGACCCTTTTTCTTCTTGCTCACTTAGGGGGATCAAATGACCAGTGAGAACTCAATTAGCAACATGTCTCCCTCGACGGGAGTCGATGTCGGGCGCTCGCCCTTGTGATGCAAAGTGAGGCGCAGAGTGAGGTCGAGCTTTGATTTGCTTATTTGGGATCGACTCGTACAATTACAGGGTGATAAAGGCTTTTGACCGGGAGCAGGGACGTGGCTCGGGTTTGTTGACTGTACTCTGTGTCTGGGTTAACTGAAGCTGAATGGACATAGGAGGCTGGTTAAGCACTGCTTATTGAGTCGCTCGTAGGACCCCATGAGACCTGAGAAACAACAATGGCAGAATTAATGGGTAAAGCGCAATGAGAATGTCAACGCGACGGGGAGCGTGCTCAGAGCAGAGCCGGCTCTTAAGGTGATTGTGTTGCCAAACGCCCGCGTTGGATCTTTTGCATTTGTTTGTGTGTTTGAATGTTTGAAAGCATCTGTTTTGTTGTTTTGGCGTGAAGTCAAATGCCCTTTATTTGATTTGTCTCTAAACAGTTGCACAGGATGCAGTCACACACTGTATAGGTATATGCATATATTAACACTATAAAGCCTACTGTATCACATTTGATACACATTTCTAAGGCATTGATGAAAATCCTGGTGGAAACAGTTTACTACATGCCTTTTGTTTTCGGATTGATAGTTTACACCTTTTTAGCAAGTAAAAGGCCTTGTAGTATATTTCTAAAAATGTCCCCCTTCAGGTTGTGATATCCTTTTGCTGTTATTATTATAAGAATAAAATTAAGAATTTAATATAATCTTATTGGGAGATATCAGATTGACAACTGCAATTTGTATGCATTTTATGTCATTAATATGTAATAGTTTCAGACTATGAAGATCTCATTGATTTGTGTCATAAATGTAAAGCTATTGCATTAAATTGTATACTGTCCAGTTTGGACCTCTGAATAAAACTGCCTCCTTGAGTGTGTGATCCATTTTATCTTATACTATATGAACCATAAAAGTGTGATATATCACATATGTTACTGAAAAAAGCACATATGCAGCAACTTTTATTTTCTACTGAGGTCACTTAGTCCATGCAGTTAATTGAATTAGGTTAAACAATAACCAAATAAATATTTAGGCATTTAGCATTCAATCCAAATTTAATCCACATGTAACAAGTGGATTGATATATATATATATATATATATAATTTTTATAAAAGGTGTTGACCTAATTGGTTCGGAAGACCTACGCGAACTCCTGAGATGTCCATTTGCGAGATGATTCCATAACACTCTGCCTCTCTCCAGAGCTGAAATCTTGGCAGACTCCGGAGAACTTCTGAGGAGGACCATCCATCAGTCATAGTTAGGTCTAATGATGTGTCCATTTTGACACTTCAGAATCGGTCACGGCAAATTGCTCTGTCGGGAGGGAAAACATTGAGAGAGATAGCCTCGCCCTGATATAATTTGTCGCTGCAAATGACAAAACAGAGCAGGGAATAATATGTGAAGTCAAGTTTAGTGAGAGAGAAAATGGAAAAATTTAGGGTTGTGAGGCACCTTAATGGATATCCTTGCAGCTGGATGAAAATGGGCTCGAGTAATGTGTCCTTAATGTGAGCCAGCCAGGTTTCTCGGAGTGTATCAAGAGAAAGGTGCCCTGTCATTTCAGCTAGCAATCACTTAATGGGGACGGTAAATCTCAACAAAATGGACATGCACTGTGCTATTTCTGGCTTCAGGAGATGGAGTGAGTGATTGGCTCTGGTAAAAAGGGAAAAAAAACGAAGGGGAAAAGTAAGTTGAAAAAAAAAACAAAGAGGAGGACGCAAAGAGCAAAAAAAGCAATCTCTTCCGTCTGGGGTCTGTGTGCTGTTTGTGTTTTGCAAAAGTGCAGAGACAGTGACAGGAATTTCAATTATCTAATTACGGCAAAATGAAAAGACATAAATGTTGTGATTTCTGCTGTCTTTCATAGATCAATCTAATGTGTGCTCACATTGAAAATCTATCAAAATGGAAGAGGCAAAGTGAAGCAGCGTCTCTTCAAATCAAGCAATTAAAAGGACAAATTAGTTTCTTGATATATTCATCTAAGTGGTTAAGTGGAAGGGTTTTATTCCATACTCAGTGCTGTGGAGCAGGGATGGGAGGGAGAATCGTCTGCATGCTCTTTTGATTAAGGCAGCCGCTTAAATGCCGGGAAAATGTTGAAAGCACTTGCCATACAAATTAGCCAACCGAAGGCTGCGAAATGAAATTCTAAAGAGTTGATTTAGGCATTTAGGGGGATGCGCCTGGCAGCTTAAAGGATTCAAAGACATTCTCAGGCAGTGTGCATTATGTTGGAGAGGTCAGGGCTGAACACTGGTTTGTGTTTTCTACCATTATGAAAGGCCAAGCTACTAAAAGAAAGACACTGGAAACACTAATTATTTCAATATCCTTTTGACCCAAGAGTAACCGAAGTATCCATCCATCTATCTATCTATCTATCTATCTATCTATCTATCTATCTATCTATCTGTCTGTCTGTCTATCTATCTATCTATCTATCTGTCTATCTATCTATCTATCTATCTATCTATCTGTCTGTCTGTCTATCTATCTATCTATCTATCTATCTGTCTATCTGTCTATCTATCTATCTGTCTGTCTGTCTATCTATCTATCTATCTGTCTATCTGTCTATCTATCTATCTATCTGTCTATCTGTCTATCTATCTGTCTATCTATCTATCTATCCATATATTCATCTATCTATCTATCTATCTATCTATCTATCCATCCATCCATCCATCCATCCATCTATCCATATATTCATCTATCTATCTATCTATCTATCTATCCATATATTCATCTATCTATCTATCTATCTATATCTATATCTATGTATTTATCTATCTATCTATCCTGTCTATCTATCTAACTGCTCATCAGTCTCAATCTGTCTGAATTTCTGTGCATTTGTATGTCCATTTATTTTGTAGTTATATCCAGTCTATACCTGTCTATACATGCTATTTTCTACAGTAAAGACAGCAGTAAAAAATAAATCCATGCAATTTGATTGGACTGGGTTTGAGTTTAGCATTAGTGGCATTGTGTTTTTGTCATCTGTCATGCAACTGCATGTAACTGGTCCACAAAGGTACCGAGAACTCTCTGAAGGTCTGTAAGGATTATCCTTTATTTCCGTGCATCCACAGAGTAGCTAGATATTTGTCATCATTAATGTTTGCTTTAATACACATGTCATAACAAATTCATCCTCTGAAAAGCCAGCTGCATTCGAGAAAGAAATGCTTCACTCTCACTGAGACATATTGTCCACTTTGATAGCTCAGAATGATATCAAATGCCCCTCTGCTGCCTCAGTTGAAATGGAACAAAATAGGCGGTGGTCTATAAAAATGAAGTTAGACGTAAGTATGGCACTCACATCTTTGAAAAAAACCCTTTCCTGTTGCATTTTGTAGTCGTCAATTGGTCCGAGCAACTTGCTCTAATGCAGGTAATGGATCCACTGTGGTCCTTTCATCTTCGGGACCATGTGCGGGAGATGGGAGAGGAACCCTTCTGGAGGAGAAAACAACTCTAACACACATAAGGGCGAGGAAAAGCAAAGCTATAGCTAATTCTCAATAGGGCGGTTGTAAGTTTGACTCAAATGCTGAGAAAATCTGAGGTGTTTTAGCATATTGCGTAAATTTGTGAAAGGCTCAGACAGCAAACAGTGGAATAAATAACAGTTTGGTTATTCATATTTCATTTCTAGTACCTGAGTATATGGCATTCACATCCATTTAACAGTTGCTTTTAGTTGCAATTTTTAGAAATTGGAAATTGATATAAAACAGAGCACTCTTTCATATGTCTAGATTGAAGCAGAACATGAAAACACACAATAAAATTGAAATTTGTTTTGAAAATTGAATTGTTCCATGCTAGGCCCAACAGCAATCCAAATTTTCCGCTCGGCCTCTTCCCAACTATAGGCGCCCGCTCAATGGAAAGCCTCCAGTCATCAGGATTTGTAGATAGTTCTGTTTCTTCAGCAGATTCCAAATTCACAAAACTAGCTCTAGCTGATTGGCTGTGTTTTTGCCTGTTCTTTTGTTTCAGCGCTCCGCTTGGTCTTTCCCCCGTTCTCTCTATTCACCAGCTAAACGCTAGCTAAGAGCTGCTGGAAACCTGCCTGTACTGCCATTATAGGGCCCTGCTGTATTTTATTCAGACTTCATTAAAGGGTTTGATAAAGGTAAGTGTGACTACTTTTAATAGCTAAATTATCAGATTGGACCTTTGTTGACTGATTTGTTCATAGTTGGCTATTGTTTTCTGTCTTTGCCAAAGATTTTTTTGGAAAACCCTCAGCGAATAAAATGATAACATGAAATCTGTCAGGTGTAAGTCAATAATGTAGTGTTAATTCTAAGATAGCTGCTCAGAAAACTGTTTAAAGTTATAAATGTTTTCATTGACATTTCAAATTATTTTTTTAAGTAATGTATTAGGGTAGAGAAAACATATACAGTAAGAATTTTACCTGAACAAACTCTGTATTTGCTGCTTATGTATAGTTAGTAAAGTAGTTATTAAGTGGGTATGGGTTCGGATTAAGGGATCTGAAATATGATCATGCAGAATAAGGCATTAATATGAGCTTTATAAGTACTAATAAACAACCAGTAAGATAGTAATAAGCATGCTAATAAGCAACTCCTTAAAATAAAGTGTTACCTATATTGTTTGATTAAAATTAAAAATTTAGTAAAAGATATGCTAAAATATACTAAAAATAACCATTTTCCATAACGTTTGTGGACATTTTTTAAATCTTTAGTGTTCCATTCTGAACATCTTTATAGTATGAGTCACCAAATAGTGTTTTTGATTGTTAAGGTGTTTTTTTTTTTAACCATTTAGAAGTTGAACTATATGGCGCCCTCTACTGAATGGTGATCAAAAACAGTTTTTACCTCTTTTTGTGTGGCCATCCATTCATAAAGGTACAAAATGTGTCAATATATTAATGGCGACGAGTCACCCCTGCAAATAAAATTTAAAGCACATCATTTCAAAAAACTTGATATACTGTACCAGTGCCTTTTCTAAATAACCATTGGCCTATTTACCATAATTGCAATCTTTTCCAGCCAGTTCACCTGAGAGCTCTGTTAGCCTTAACCTGAAAAGAAGAAAGAGAGAGTAAGAGAGAGTAGCCTCACTATACTGACCTCTCAGCTCACTCCGAGGAAGTAATGTGTTCATTACAAAGCAATTACAGACACTTACATGTCTCTCAATAGTGCAGAGCTATTGAGAGAAGTCTGCACTGGTCCCTTGATGCTAACACAACCCTGACCTTTATGTGTGTGTGCATTAATGCACGTGCCCATATGTGTGATTGTATATGCGACCATAAATATGTGTGTGCTTTTGTTTTTAGTCTGTCTGTAGGTGCAGAATGTACAGCTTCATGGGAGGAGGGCTGTTTTGTGCAGGAGTGGGCAATATACTCCTGATTGTTTCCACAGCAACAGATTATTGGATGCAGTACCGTCATTCAAACAACTACATGCATCAGGGGCTGTGGAGATACTGCATGCCCGGAAAATGCTTCACACACACCGACAGCATTGGTGAGATTTACCGTCCAAGAGAGCGGCAAGAAATTGAAAGATTTGTATTTTTTTAAAGGCATTTAACATAAACATATAATGGTTCAATCCAATGTTTTAAATGTGATGTTGTTCCCTAGATCTTTATATTTTATTTTAGCTTTATATATTTTATTGTATGCTCAAAGAAGCAGGTGATAACATGACATGACCTTTGACCTTCAGGCATCTATGTGCATGTGTGTTTACAGCATACTGGGATGCTACACGAGCGTTCATGATCTTGTCTCTGTTGGCCTGCTTCATTGGCATCATCATCGGTATTATGGCCTTCATCCACTACTCATCCTTTGACAGGTTTGATAAAACCTTTGCTGCAGGCGTTCTTTTCTTCATCTCATGTAAGTTGCCTTTTTTCTTGTTTTATGTATAACCTTTAAGCATGAAAACTTTTTTTCACATCAATGCTTAAAATATGATATTTTACACTAGTAAACAGAGAGAAATATAGTGTTATTGTATAATTTTGCTTTTGTTATTGTGTTTGGGAAATTAACACATGAAAAGAACAATTACAGTAATAATTGTATTACATTTAATTAACAATAAACAATAATTTTGTTATTTAATTTTTTTATTATTAATATTTTAGTTTAGTTTAAGCCTGCTTCTTTTCTTTTTCTCCATAAGGCTTTTTTGTGTTTCTGGCCATGGCTGTGTACACTGGAGTTACAATAAATTACTATGGTAAACGCTACGGTAACTGGAGGTTCTCCTGGTCTTACATCATTGGCTGGGTGTCTGTTGTGCTCACTTTCTTTTCAGGTAATGACAGTTTTACAGTCTGAAAGCAGCACCTCTAAATGATCTAATTTACTCTTTCGCATTTTTACATCAGTCTTACATGTAGTGCACTCACGCGTGATCAACTAACATAGGTCTTTTTTTCTATTTTTAAAGTTATTTTCTGTAAAAACAGTCTTATTGACTGAGGTCAATTACAGGTAAACACAACTATTTTCATTTATTAATGTGAATGTTTTTGTTTTTCTTCAGGAATGTTCTACATGTGTGCATACAGGATGCATGAATGCCCCAGAATGTCAAATCCTCACTAGAAAACTGGGCTTTATTATCATCAGTATTGGAAGCAGCTTCAGTATCAAACACCATTAGGTCATGAAAAAAAATAAAGAATCATAGACAGTATAACAATGTGTGAACACTATTTCTGTCTATATTGTGAAAAAGTGTACAAAACCACTGGCGCAGAATCTGAACATGATAAAAAAAAGAGTCAAAATAATAATACTTTCTCTTTGTTTTGCCTTCATTCATTTTATCTATGAAGTAGGTGGTTCTGCCATACAATTTCAATTCAAAGACCATGTCAAAAATATAGAATGTACTGTATGTGGGTTTTCTTTTGTTTAAGAAATTTTCTTAACTGTATTATATATAGTATTTGGTACTTTTCGAAGCAGTATATAAGGACTTGACATTACACAATAAGCTGGTCGAGCATGTAAACTGCTCTCAGTGTAAGGAGCGCGAGCTAATGCCACAAGCCTCTTACAGAAACGCACCACTTAGGTGTGACGCAGTGGCGTGCTGTCTCCCAATTTCACTTGATTAAATGGCTATTAAAAGCTGCTTAACTGCCTCTGGGTGCGGATTCTATCGACTTCTCAAGTAAAGGCGATTCCATCACCATTAGTACATTTACTTTCACGTTTTTGCCATAAAAGCAACTTGTCACCATGATTCGTAGCAGTGTGGAGCGCAGGTGCCCCGGTTAATGAAAGGTTTCAATTACAGAGTCCAAAATAACATTAAATCGTTAAATAAACAGACGACATGGAACAGGTAGGCCTGTTTTGTTGAATTCAGGTGAAGCTTTAACAAATCAGATTTCTTAATCATTTTCTTAATTGTTTTTAGCATGTTTGCCAGTAAAACCTTAACTTCGCTAAATAAAAATGAATTTACTTCAGGATAGAAACTGTAGAAGATTTGCGATTTATTGCATTATGTTTGAGCATAAACCCCACTAAATTGTGCGAGTTTTTTATTTGAGCTGTTTTTAATAATTATACGTATAACACTTATAAAGTATTTTTCAAACATACTGCAAACTAATAAATCTGTAAAGGTAATTGCCCGTGTTCAGGAGTGACAGAGATACTCATTAAATGACTCGAAACTCATTAAAACTAAGCAACTCTGTGATATTTTCTAATTTGGTCTTCAGTTTTCGTGAAATACACCAGCACTACTAATGAAGCCATGTCTCACATTTGCAGGAATACTGTATTTCCATGACCAATTGAATCCAGTAATTAATTTGTTCTAACTCATCTGATCAGATGGAAATCCTGCGGTCGAGGATTACTACTTCCGCTCTAACATCCAACCTAATTACCTAATAGCATTGCTGCAAGACTTCTGCCAATAATGAAACACTTTTACCATTAGCCCCCGTGATTGCAGATGTGATGACAACACGATATCAACAAATTACCGCTCCATCAGTTGAGACGGAACTGAAGCACACTTGTCTCCTCGCAGATTTCAATATCTACAATTAAATCCTATTTCACGGAAGCCCTGTTGCCCCGTACCGTCGTATGAAATAATAATAATAAAAAAAAAGTACACCAAACAGCCTACATGTTCCCTCCCCAATAAATAAAAAAAGCAAACAGTGAAACACCAAGAAATGAAAATCAGAGACGTTTAGAAAAAATCGTTAAATAGGGTTAAATAGGCTACAGAGCTATGTTTAGATATTTTGTCTATTATTATAGTAGAAGTGGGTGGTAAACATGTTATTTTTTTACTTAGCCTATTTATTTATTTATTTGTGGCAGATTTATTACCATAGTTTTAGGTAGGCCTGCTATGGTTAAACTTTGGTTACTGTAGCAAAACAATGGTTAATTTTGTTTAATTTAATTCTACCATGTTTTTTCCCCGTTGTTGCAATTTGTAGTAAAACCAAGAATAATTTTCGTAAGGGTAGCAAAGAAAATGTAAACAATTGGTAATAAATTCACACATAATTAGTTGTTTCGATCCTGCAGGTAGGTTTAAATACAGAACTGGCGATAAACATTTAGCCTAAATTGTTAGCATTTGTGACTGACTGAAGTAGCGGCTTATTTATAAATCCAAACTTAAAACTTTTTTTTTTAATTCCAACCACAATAATTTGTTGTTGGGTTATCAGCTACACGTTTCTGAGGTAAAAATCCAACGAACTGAGTTAAATACAGAACTCGCGATGACGAGTGTAAATTGTAACGCTGGTAACCGAGGCTTCAGCTGGACTGTAACAGGTGCGCGCGGTGCATTATTCTGAATTCTTTAAATGCTGTCAGCCCTTTGTTCAGATTCTTGACGGGTCCACGCGCCTTTTAAGCCAGTGTACAGTGAAAGTGCCGGCTTATGTCGGAGTGACTGTTGCGGGGATAGGGCTCTTGTAAGGCTTTTTCAGCACCACGGGGAGCGACCCTGCCGCTCCTCCCGCCGCCTGCATAATTAATCCATAAAGAAGTCGTTCAATCCTCCGCCCAGCCGTCGCGCCATTGGTTGAGTGATAATCTACTTCCTGATTTGCTGCTGTCAGTCTCGATCCAAATAAATAGTAATGTACCTGTACCAGCGTGCACAGGTTGCCAACGAGACTACGTTCCAGCTTTTAAGGTCCTGAAGACTGGGACCAACTGAGTGATTTTGTTTGCGACACAGGCGTCTAAAGCCCCACGGATTGTCCCTGTTTTTTTTTGTTTTGTTTTTTTTTTAGTTTTGAGATGAATCTGAACTACACTTCTCCGGTCCCCCAGATGCCGACTCAAAGGTCAACGTCGTTCTTCATTGAAGATATTTTACTACATAAACCTAAACCTTTGCGAGAGGTGTTTCCCTCGCCCTTTTCAAACTCTCTTGCCTCCCGGATGCCTCTTATAGAGTATGGATATCCACTCATGCCTACACCGATACTGGCTCCTCATCCGCATCATCCGCTTCACAAACCTGAACACCATCCGTACTTTTTCACCTCCGGTAAGAAGCTAACCCTAAACTCTGGCCTTTGCGTGAAGAAAATTGTGCAACTTATATGCATTTAATTGTTTTCTTAAAAAGTGGCGTGATTTGTGGCTATGACTGGTAGTTATCAAACAGGCCTGTCATTCCAGTTAATATTTTAGAAATCATTCCATAAACTGAACATTAATATATGGTAAATTGGAATGGTGGAAATAATAGGTTATGCTGGGCTGCAATATGATAGCCTTTGATGTCAATTAACCTAAAATTTGCTGTGGTAACATTTAAATCAACTGGCTTTATTCAAGTAAATAATAATTATAATACGGTTCCATCACTGTGATTACGTTCAATTTCGAATTTGTAAATAATACATTTCCTTAGTAGCCTAACCAGTTTTTAGCGTGTCTTCGTAGATCATCTCTGGGTAATAGACTAGTAATAATGATAATACCAATAATAATAGGTACTAATAATAATAAACTAAGATTTGTAACTTGGCCTATTTCATACTTTTTTATTATGCTATTTTTGAAATCACCAGTAGATTACAACAACGTCTGTATTTTTTCTAATCGATTTTAATAGGCTATTCACGGAAAACAAAACAAAATCAACTATATTAAAACAAGAAATATATTTTTTCTGACTTTTCGTATTGAATTCACCGGCGCTGTTCGTTTTAAAACCCGATTGAAATATAAATACGAAAAGTTCTCTGCAAGGCTGCAAGCTTAACCTTAATTTGAACAAAATGTATTAATGATTACCATTATGTTTCCATTGCAAAAGGAATGCAGATGCCTGCGTTATTTCAGCATCATCCCGAATTACCAGGGAAGCACTGCAGACGCAGAAAGGCCAGAACCGTTTTCTCAGACTCACAGTTATCCGGACTCGAGAAAAGGTTCGAGATCCAGAGATATCTGTCCACACCTGAGCGCGTGGAACTGGCTACGGCGCTCAGTCTATCGGAAACACAGGTAATAACGCTAAATATGGTTGAAGAACTCAGATAACATTTTTAAGACCTTGCATGCACCTTTATGAAAACGAGTTCACCAAGGCTTATAATTCGTTTGCCTTACGCAGGTAAAGACGTGGTTTCAAAACCGGAGGATGAAGCATAAAAAACAACTGAGGAAAACACAAGACGACCAGAAAACCCCAAACGATGTAGAAAGATCGCTGGAGAACACGAGCGAGAGCGAAATGCACGAAAAAAGTACAGACGGTAAAAACGGCATGAGTCCGGACAGATACACGCTGGACGACAATGAAGATGATGTCGATATTGAAGATGACATTTGCTCTCCTGAACATTTACTCTAGTATTATCACCCCATGAACATAAATGTACATATGAATTACAGCCTTTTAGATAGGAAATTATATAGTTTTTTTTTTTATTATAATTATTATTTTTATTTTGAGAGCATTGGTCTAATGTTATTCTGTTAAAGCGCTTAAGAAAATTCTGGACAGCTGAATGACTTTAAAATGATACGTGTGTATTCCACATTATTATTATTATTATTATTATTATTACAATAGTCATGGCTTTGTGTCCCACGACTCTGACCATTTTTGTAAATGTGGACTGAATGACAATGTACTGACAGTCTGTAAATAGATTTATGACACGTACTTGATAAATAATCATTCGAGAGATGTAACAATTTTCGTTCCAACTGAAGTGTAACATTTGACATTTTCAGCACTTTCGCGGGAGGATGATGATATTGGTTGACATGTTGTGGACTGACATATTTATGAACTCTAAAACTGTGACTTGTCATTTGTTAAAACAAATAATGTATATAAACAAATGTACATTGAGTGAATTATCTAAGACAATTCTTAAACGAGCAGCGTGTTTTTTGTGCCTTGAAAGCTTAATTCTTCATTTCCTCAAATTAATGAAAGATGCGGGTTATCACAATTTCGAATTATTAGAGAAACGAATAATAGTCCACATTATTGCATGACTATTAATAACAGTAACACTAACAATGTATAAGTAATATTAGACTAAATAATCACATGGAAAAATCAATTGTTTTGTCAATAAAAACTACTTTCATCATAGCTATAGATGCACGAATGCTTGAAAATGAATTTAGCTCTGCTCCGTTTGTCATCTACCCCAGGTCTTTATAGTTTATATAAACTAGATAGTGTAAATATAGATAAATGGGACTAATTACTCGCTTTAAGAATTAGCCTACAATTTGAAAATCGGAAATCAACCGTGCAGTAGAGATCTGAGCCTGAATGTATAATATTTTCGAAATCGGATGGGTGGTAATTTTTATTTATGTGGCAATGGCATATATTGGAATTGTTTTTAGACAATCGATAATTTGTCATTTTTAAAATTACATTGTATATTACTGAATTATTAAGCTACGTTATTTCTAGGTCTATGTTAAATTCAGCTTTATATGCCTACAGACTCATTTGCCCATTTGTTCCGCTCGTTTAATTTTTACTCGACCTACAAAAAGTCCTGCATTTTATTACTTTAATAACGGTGTAGTTATTGCAGTTTAGTTAGTACCAGGGTGTGAATTATTTAATCGGATGTTCAAAAGGAATTTCAGTCTTTAGGGCCTATTTTTTTTTTACCTTTTAGAGTATGTAGGGATTGTTTTTCAACCGATTTATGTTATATTTCTCATGTGTACATCTATAATAACGTGCTACAAAATAAGCCAACAGTTGCGGGGTACTTTTTGGAGGTAGCGATCGCTCAGCCGTTGCTATGGTTACCAACTATTGACGATTTCTGTTGTTGGTGCACTCTTTTAAACTTTTGTTGTTACTGAAACTTTATTTGCAAACCAAGCTGACACGTGTATATTACACACCTTTTTTGACTTCTTGTGGGAGGGTAAGGCCATAGCCTACTTTACATTTACAGCAGTTTAAATAAAATTAATTAATTAGACTCGTCTAAAGCCGGGCTCACACTACAGGAGTTTTAGTTTTCCCCCTCCCGAGAATCGGAGCAAAAATCTTGCCATGTACCGCGATCGGTCCCGATGTTCGGCGCGGATTATCTGGTAATGTGAGGCGTTCACCGATGGAACTTTGCACCGATATGTTCGCGCATAAATCGGGGCCGCCTCGATCATATCAAACATTTTTGACATTTAGGATTTAAATCGGGATGACGAAGGCTATATGACTAGGTCAGTAATTTAACAATAACCAATGCGCGACCACAAAACTCCCCGATTGATTGTGGAGATGGAGTTTTGTAGTAAAAGGACAGTCTGAATAATGTAAACACCATGACGATCTGCGGCGTGAGATCACGTGAGGTGCGCCTTGATAATATCTTTTAGTGTGTGATGCTCCACGATTTTCAAATCTTGTAGTGTGTGCATGTTTAAGATTCGAAGGAAGATAATCTGCAAAGATTCTCCTTATGTGTGTGCTGCAACCAGATTTCATAATCGGTTAGGATTTTAAAACTCCTGTAGTGTGGGCCCGGCTTAAAAGCATCTTGGTGTATCAGGTGTTCTAAAAGAAAATAAAAAAAAAAACATATTTGGAAATAATTCTAAAACAGACATTTTTTGAATCAAATATTAATGTTAACACGTGTAGCAAGGGCTAATTCGCATTCATTTGCGGTAACAGCCCCTTTTTTACTCTTAACAGGGTATGTGGCACACTTCCACCCTTTGAAAAGCAATTCACGTCGTTTTCAAAACGTGATTCTGATTTAGCCGCGGAAAATAAAACACTGCAAGAGAATAGGCCGTGCGGAAGGTGATCAATTAAAAGATTAAGCGTTTTGCAACACATGGACGCATCTGCATGTTGCTCTAATAGCAGAGCCATCAGCTCATTTTCAGGGGCCTGCCGCCTCCTTCAGCACTGTCCACAGATCAAAGCCTGCCTCAGTCTCCCAATCCGTAAAAAGGGATGCTAATTCAACCTCCTTCATGTGCGGTTGAGAGAGACCCCTTCAATTAACTGATTTCAATGGCAGGAAAAAGAGAGAGAGTGAAAAAAAAGATGCAAAGAGAGTCGGTCTGGAAAGGCAGCATTTCTCATTAATTCAAAAGGTCCAGCATTTATTAGCCTCGCCTCTGAGGCTTAACACTGAAAACACAGAGTATCAAAGCAGACATGATGGGTTAAATAGAGGCTATAATCTAATTAAAATATTACATAGGAGTAAATAGCTCTTTGATAACGATCTAAAGCTTCCATTAAAGAAATAGGTGCTTGAGCTTGTTTTAGGGGGAAAATTATCACTTTAAAATACAGAAAACAAGTTTGTGGGCTCTAATAAGGGAGGCTTCAAAGTGTCATCCTTATTTGACCTATTTTTTTCTCTCGCTGAAAGAAAAGGGCAGGCGAAAGTGGATATAATCAGACTAATAGCCGGGAACTGACAGAAAACGGCACGTTACACTGGGTTAACGGTGCATCCAGGTGTGCTTGAAGAGATTGGCGCTCTTGTGCACAGATCTATTGAAACAAGGGGAAAATAGCAGGATAATGCAAAGCCTACATCATTTCATTGTTTATATCGCAAAATGTTTTTTCGCATGTGCAGTGGATTATATGCTACGCACCTGTTCCAGTGCTTTGCAACTGAGCAGGATTATAATGTTATATACAGTACACACCAAGTTAAAGCAAGGAAAAATAAGGATTCTATAGAAGTGCAATTGATCAAACTCATGCAAGCGTGGTGGTGCTTTTTAGAATTAAATAGCATGAATGGTTCTGAAGCGAGCCACGGCACGTTTCTCTTCCTCGTGCCGTCTCAACATCTCCAGAGTGGCCAGATGGAATGGCTCCATTTCCTGTGGATATTGAGGCCGCATGCTCACGTTCTGCTCTCCGGGTCTGTCCTTTGGCTTTGGAGGGGGTTTGGGCTTTGCAATGGTTTTGGCATATTCTAAAGCCTGTTTAAAACACAATAGAAAAAAAGGAAATAAAAATATGATAACATATACACACTTTGGTTGAAAGACATTCAATATATGATTTACGGATTAAGTAAAGCTCATGTTTTCATAATGAGATTCTCTTACCTTTCTCCTGGGAACGGTGTCCTTGTTGTCACTGCCCACTGGGTCCTTGGCCGACAGAGAGGGAATCCTACTTATCTTCTTGTTCTGTTCGCGGATCACATTTGAATACAGCTTCTGTCGTCTAATTTTCTCTGCCTGACAGCAGTGAAAGAAAGAGCAGCAAGATTACAAAAGGGAGCTTTAATTACCTAAGCCATTTTTCCTCTGAGGCTCCTGTTTCTTTGTACATCCCTCCATGAAGCTACTCAACAGCAGCAAACAAAGCCAAATAAAACTCATCATCCCTTTCAGAATCAGTGTTAACACCTCTCTCAGGCTGTGAGCGCTGCGAAAACAGTTATTTTATGTGAAATGTTTACATCAGGTGAGCTGAAAAATGTCTCCGTTCGCTTTTTGAGGGCTATGCTCATTAGATTAGTTGGTCCATTTCTATTGTGTTAAGAAACAGTCTTTTAAATTCACGAGGAAATGAAAAGAGAGGGTTATTGAGACACGGGTCTCACTTGACAATTGGACGAAGCAATTAGGGATTAGCTAAATCAATATTCCACAACAAGATCACCAATTATCCTTTGAGTCTTTCTCCTAAATCTCCACACACACAAATAATTCTGATTAAACAACATTATTTATGAATTTCGGCAGACGCTTAAAGTCTTTGTGCAATCTGAAGTGAGTATTTACCACAGATTCTGGTATTGTGTTCGTTGGTCCAAGACCTCCGAGCTTCACCTCCTGTTTCATGTTTTTGTAGTCCTTCAGTGTATAAGCCTGAGAAGACATTTTGTAGTGCACATATATTTATTCATTATCCACATAGCTGTTTAAATAGTGAAGATACTGTGAGAAAACGATCTTAATCCTAAAGTGCCCTCATGCAACAATCCGCAAACAAAAGCACTAATCAGGTCAGGCTCCTTTGGGTTCTCAGGACTCAGCCATTGGTCATGGACACTGCAGGACAGCTGTTTTCCACTCTGATCTGCTTCCCCTTGGTCTGACACACTAGCTGTTTTACAAATTTATCCCATAATCCTATGAGACATGATGGCGGGCACATCAAGGTGAATAGAGCAAGCTTCTCCCAAGAAAGCAATTGGTTTTATGGTGTAAGAACCGCATAATCCGGATCCAGCATCAAGTGGATGTGTTCCATGACATAATGACCCTTAAATTGAGACATGTTCATGCAGCACTAAGAATTTTACTGATCTAGAAACATAATACAGTGAAAAAATGCTACTAATTTGTTTTAAAGGTAAGTGGTTGCAAACAGTTTATTTAAATAAACAAATTTAGTGGTGAATTAGTCAACTTAATTTGTTTATTTAAATGTAGATTAAATTAAATACCTTAAAAAATTAATAAATTCAGTGATTAATTGTTTTTCAGTGCAGATACTACAATAATTTAATGGGATAGTTCACCCAAAAATGAAAACTCTTTCATCGCTTAAAGGAAATAGTTCACCCAAAAATGAAAATTTGCTGAAAATGTATTCATCCTCAGGCCATCTAAGATGTAAATGAGTTTATTTCTTGCTCAGAAGAGATTCAGAGAAATTTTACCAATGGATGCTCTGCAGTGAATGGGTGCCATCAAAATAAAAGTCCAAACAGCTGATAAAAACATCACAATACTCCTCAAGTAATCCGCACAACCTCTTGTAAAATTAATAGCTGCATGTTTGTTAGAAACAAATCCACCATTAAGGCATCATTACTTTGGCCAAAATTAAAATCCATAATCCATAATTCCTCCAGTGAAAACTCCATCCTCTGTTGTCCTCTCACATCAAAATCCACCTAATATATGTTAAAAACTGTTTTGGACGCTTGTAAATGGTGCTTGATCTGTGCAAAAAGCAATATTATGGATAAAGAACTGGTATTTTAGCTGGAAGCAATGGTTTAAAGTTAAAAACTTCTTAATTAAGAATGTGCTTATTTTAGACACGTATTTCACGTATTTCTTTTCACTTCACTAGACAAGATGGACCGGAGCCTTATACTGACAAAAAATACCTTATTGTGGTGTTTTTATCAGCTGTTTGGACTCTCATTTTGACGGCACCCATTCACATAAGAGGATCCATGTGTGAGTAAGTCATGTAATGCCTTAATTTCTACAAATCGATTAAACAAAGAAACAAACTCAGCTACATTGTGGATGGCCCGAAGGTGAGTACACTTTAGCAGATTTTAAATTCCAAGTTTCTTTCATTTGTTGAACACAAAAGAAGATATCTTAAAAACATGTAAATATATTTTTTATAGTTGTTTTAGACCCCACTTCTATTATATGAACAAAAACAGTTCCACAGTATAAGGTAGCTCATGCGTGTTTAGAATTACATGAGGTTAAGTAAGTGATGCCATAATTTAAATTGTTGGGTGAACTTTCCTTTACTCCTTCAACTGAACAGACAACTGTTGAGAAAACATAAATATCTTCTCTGTGTAAATGGCCGCAGTTATGAGTAAACATAAAAATCCTCTCTGTGTTAATGGCAGCGGTTATTGAGTACATCTGTTCCTGAGAGGGACTTTCCTGCAGAACTCAAGGTGCTAGAGGACAAAGAGGCCATCATTAAATGCAAATCACCATCTTACCAGCCCTGCTCTGCACAGACGGGGGTGCTGCTTAATCACCTTATCCTCTAACGCTTTTCAATGTCGTCTTTGTGACCGTGCCTTATATCATCATCTCATTGCAATTAAGAGTGTCTTCAATTACTTATACAATTAACCTGCTGTCTCAATCGGCCCACACAATAATCATTACATCTGCAACAGGCCCCATTGAGATACTGGCATGGCAATCTAAAGATGGTCACAAAGTATAAACTGTTTGTTGTAGTTATTATACTATTTTCTATATTGCTAATTATAACAAGAATGGGTTTAAAAAAGGGGGTTGATGCCACAGACCCCTAAATATGATTCCTTACAAGGTTTTCCCTTATTAAAATGAATATTCAATTTTATACTGTGAAAAAAAAACTCTATATAATAAATAACATAGTATATTTTACATTTATTTTAAGGACTAAAAACTTGTTTGCATCCTAGTAGTGCCATGCTGTAAGATAGAAGTCACATACTAGATAAGTGATAAGCAAAAAAATATATAACAATTATAATTATAACTAAACACACATAAACAAACCTTATAATTTGATTGTGCATTCAGATGTCTCTGTTTTTCCATCTGTGAAAGATAACCTTCTGAGCTGCTTCTGTGGACTGGATTGAGATGCTGCTCTGATCTGTCTGAGCAGAGTTCAGTGTCGCTGTCGTTAACTTGGGCTATAGGGGGCAGCACTGTGTAAGGACCAGAGATTTGTGTTGGGAGCACACAGGGTCCCACGCTCTCCTCATCACTGGGCAGAAGATTAGATGGATAGTGGCTGGCCTCCACTTGAGGAGACGTGGGCAATTTTAGCATTGGTATCCTAAAGAAACATGGAGC
The DNA here is from genome assembly GCA_032359235.1 of Enteromius mattozi. Taxonomy (NCBI): domain Eukaryota; kingdom Metazoa; phylum Chordata; class Actinopteri; order Cypriniformes; family Cyprinidae; genus Enteromius; species Enteromius mattozi. The sequence goes on along the minus strand of JAUMHE010000002.1, from coordinate 1,382,665 downwards.
ATAACATGAATGCCAAGACCTAGGGAACATGTTTTGCATATTTAAATAAATAAATAATAAATAAATATTATTCCAAAAAATTCCAAAATCACTGTCATCCATTTGTTTAAAAGATCATTTCTAAAGTACATTGTTTACATATATATATATATATATATACACACACACAAAGACACACACACATATACTGTATATATAATACACAAATATATATATATATATATGTGTGTGTGTGTGTGTGTGTGTGTATGTATTTTTTCAAGTACTAATATTTGAACTTTTTTTTATTCTCTAAGAAAGAATATAAAACATCATGCCAAAATACTTAATACGGTTTTCTTTAAAACATCATTACAGAAGTGGTGTATTCAAGTTATTAAATGCAAGAATTACAAGCTTTTAAAAAAATAACAGTAAGGACAAAATATGAGTGTCACTAACCCACAATAAACTGATTGAAAAATGACACACAACAGCCTTAAAAACATGGTAGTATGAACATACTATAAATATATGCTAAATATTTGTATGTTTCTGGACATGCCTGAGTCTATTGTAATTCTTGAATGGTGCCTTCTCGAATGTATTGGGAGCATGCCTCCCAGCATGCCTCTGAGGAACACTTCTGTCCACAGCTTGTACCACTCCAGACTTGGGGGCTGGTGAAGATATAACCGCCTTTGAAGCCAATTCCATCTGCCCTACTGAATTAGGAAGTACATATGGGTAAAATGGGTAACCTTGTTGTAAAAACGGTGGGTTAAACACATCAGGCCTGTCCCACTGAAGTGCTTGAGAAACTATAGTAAAAATGGTCTCTTTCTGGGAAAGATTCAGTGGCTGTGTGTGACTGGCAGGTGTGTGGAGGTTTATGCTAAGGTTGACGGTCGGTGGAGCATTAGCGTGAGATGGAAGTCCAGAATTGTGTTGTGGTGGGTCATGGGTGAAAGGTTCCTCAGAGTCCTGCGGTAGATGATCAGCACTGATGACATGTCTCTCTGTAAGAGGTTTAAGGTGCGCTTTGGGTTTGGATTCAGGAACTGGAGGCTTGAGCTGATCTGGGTGGTTGCTGGTAAATTCCCTTCTCTTCGGTTCTTTTTTTCCCTTATGGCTCTGCAGTAAGTAGGACATTGAAAAAAGGAAAATATGTATTCTAGGTTAAAATGACATGAAGCTAAATTCTAGATGTTGTTTTTCAAAGTCTGAAAGCACAAAAGGATGATATTTGCATAAATGAAATAATTTCCCCAAGTATGACGAGGGCTCTTTTGGCAAAATTGATTTGCACAAAATAATAGCACTTAAAAATTATATTTCAAATTCAAGTCATGACAAAGATTTTGGAAATTGCACACCATGCACTGTAATTGGCTAAAAGAATACATCATATTGAGAAGAAATATATCTTATATAACTGTGGCTTCATGGATAGTTTCATGGCCGAGGAGAAAGAAAGACGGAAGCATTTATATAATGTTTCTTTGTGGCAAGCCTGGCATTCACATGGGACCGACGGACATTATTCTTGTGAGGTCTGAGGCTGTGCCTCAGCATGTAATGCTTCTGATTTAGCCAACACCAGCTTGCACCATTCTTAATGGGAAAATATTTACACTCCTCTGCTTGCTGGCATTAAGGTGACCGTTCAAGTGCTCAAAATAATGATGCTTCTCCATTCCCCCTCTTTCCTCGGCACAGGCTCCTTTTCAAGACATTTCAGAGGCTCCATTGTGCCTGAACAACTCTATCAGAAATTGCGTCCATCACAGCAGAAATGAAATCCCGGGTGACAGTGTGCCCACTGTGCAGACATTTTCATCTTGAGAGGAAGCCCTCGCAGACTGTTATGCATTAAGGCAATGGATTGTGCCAAGCAGCCCCGCCTACGTCTGCACAGATAGAGATGGATGGAATCAATAAAGTGAGCTCTACCTTCAGTTTTTGTGTTTTTTGGAGCCACATCAGCTCGGGATCCCAGACATTGTCTTGACTCTCCGGGCTATGAGTGTTGATAGTCTCGTAGGAGGTTTGTCTGGGCTGTGAGAAGAGAAAAAAGAAGGGAGAGGGGAGTGAATGCTTGATAAGCCTCCTTTTAACAATTCACCTGTTGCCGTGTCGATGAAATGCTATTATTTCACCTCGCATTTTTATTCAACTATTGACTGCAAACAACAGGGGCAAACTGTGCACCGTGAGAGCGAAACAAAGACATCTATGAGTATGAGAAGAAATGTCTGGGCAAAAGATTACACACTGCGTTTGGTGTAAATGTATGCTGACAGTGGCAATAAATCATCCACCTACTCAAAAACGGAGCTGACAGACAGTCAGGTCTGTCTATAAAGTAATTTGTCCCTGAGCGTCTGGCAAGCATACCAATTCCATTGACTTCTTCTGATCAACTTTTTATTCTTAATTACTAACCACTGCTCCTCTGAGCTGACCTACATGTGTCTAGAAGAGTGTTTTATTGATTCTCTTTAAAATGATTCTCTCGAAGCAGTTCGGAGATAAGTGTCTAGATACGGCCACATTACATCAGTGCACTCTCTCAATTTTTCTTAATGTACCCGTTCAGAGGTGGAATATCTACAGCTAATGCTGTAATGAAAATCATTTAGTAAACTTCCAGTCACTTTGGCTGCTGAGGACAATTCTCGCCGATCGATGGTATTGACAGCTTGCGGCGTCCCTGAATGCATGTGGCTAATTCTGAAAGCGTGAATAGAGGAAGGTCAAAGAGACACATGCAGCAGTGAGTGGATTGAGTTGTAACATATCCATCAATAAACAGGCAGCCATGCTGGTCTATCTATTTAGCGAAAGGCCATGTGCGCGAGGAACTGATTTGTGAACAGCCTTCAATGTTACTGGGCCAGAGACACTGAGTGGACAGTTATTTATCTGAATCTGTATATTTGAGTAAACCAGCGGTCTTCATCTATAAAGATGGATGGATAATGTATATGGACTGAAAGTTGACAGAAAGATAGATACACTGACCAAAATTATAAACGCAACACTTTTGTGTTTGTTTTACACAAAAGGTCTATTTCTCTCAAATATTGTTCACAAATCTGTCTAAATCTGTGTTAGTGAGCACTTCTCCTTTGCCGATCATGAGGCCCATTGTTGTGCCATTCATTCACGGCCATCACCTCTTGTTGCAGCATGATAATGCATGGCCCCATGTTGCAAGGATCTGTACACAATTCCTGGAAGCTGAAAACATTCCAGAAGAGGGGTAGACCAACATTCCGCAGACCACAATCAACAACCTGATCAACTCTATTGCACTGTGTGAGGCAAATGGTGGTTACACCAGATACTGACTGGTTTCACCCCCCAACCCCCAATACAGCCAGCCTAAGGCACACCTGTGCAATAATCATGTTGTCTAATCAGCATCTTTATATGCCACACCTGTGAGGTGGATGGATTATCTCGGCAAAGGAGAAATGCTCACCAACACAGATTTAGACAGATTTGTGAACAATATTTGAGAGAAATAGGCCTTTTGTGTGCATTGAAAAAGTCTTAGATCTTTGAGTTCAGCGCATGAAAAATGGGAGCAAAAACAAAAGTGTTGTGTTTTTATAATTTTGGTCAGTGTAGATAAATTCAAATTAAAATCTAACTTACACTCATGAACTTAAATGATGCTTCAGTTGTAAATTTTGTCTAAAAGGCTGGCTGCGTAAAAGGTTTAGACCAATTTTAAAAGTTACTCATATATTTTTTTCTTTTAAATTACAAAGTCTAGGTTGAATCCAAAACATAAGACTGATTACCCCTTACTCCCGATTACCCCTTGGTTAACTGCTAGTTGGCCGAACTAGCTGTGAAAGAGGCTACATTTATGCAGCTGGCCCTTGGTTCTGATAGGTTTGAAACTTCATATTTTTATAAAGTAATTGATTCTCAAATCTGACACAGTCCAGAGTTGAAAACTGTACATTTAGAAACATGCACTGAAAACAATACAAGAGCAAAGCAGGCAATGCGCAGACATTTGTTGTAGTGGTGCTCGTTATAAATTAAAAATCTTTTAGAGCAAAACCACATTGTAATATGTGTTGTTTGCTATGCTGCACGGTTAATAGGAAGCTGTGTATCCAAGCTCATTTTCCTGTATCGGGCAAGTATCATTTCAAGTAGAGAGATTGAGCTCTGCTGTAACAGGTGTGTGAGTAGCAGACATCACAGACCTGCCCTTCATGTCCTCTTAGCCGCAGCAGGCCACAACCTCTGCCCCATCCACGACCACTGCCTTTTGTCCGCCATTTTAATAATCTCAATCAAATTGAGGAAATGATCAAACAAAATTGCATTTTGAGCTTCATAAGCTGCGTAATATCTATTCTGTTAAATTGGGGCCCGTAATTGCCTCTTGGGCCGAGACGTGGCACAACAAAGTCAGGCGATTGGAGCTTGCCATTTTCCTCAAGACTGGGAAACACAGCTTTTGCGATGAAGACTTCAAAGGGCCGCAATTCTTGAATTGCATTTGGTTGCTATTGTGACCGCCCAGGCAATCTTGATTAGGTGTTTACACTGAGGTAGGGTATACAGTGGCAGAGAGCCGCGGAGCCTTGGTCTAGAGCTATTAAGAGATTGTACATTATGTTCCTGGCTTTGAAGTGAGGGTCTGGGGGATGACGAGGGATTGGGGCTGAGTGCAATGGCAGAAGATTGCACTGCTACTTCTGTCTTTATCAAAGGGGTCTCTGCTGGAGCTCATCATCACTCCCACACACGCCGGTTGGAAGTTGGTGCATTATGAGATTGTGTACATTTAATAACACAGCTAATTATTGGGAGTTAGGGGTTTGTGAAAGAGTAAATAGTGGCTTTTTAAAAGCCCAACAGACGCGCCTCGATAATGATGCCGAAAACTGATGGGAGCTGAGGGGCTTTTTATTCCCTTTGAAGGTAACGGGGCCACAAAATAACAAATAAAAGGGCAAAAGTGTAGGCCGTGTATCAAATTTACCAACAGATGCTTAGCTACATAACGAACGTAAGGTATGAGGGTTTTGTGCTCTCTCTCATAGTAAGCAAATGACAAAAAAGCAAAACTTTAACCAAGTGGCAGAAGTATTTCGATAGCTCTTTATGTGTTATGTTGTACTGCAAATGCCTTGTTGTTTGATAGTTCGCCACATGTAACTGATTTCCTGAAGGAATTTAGACATTAATGGCTTTAAGACTTTCCAAATATATGATTCTATTCAAACAACATTTTAAAAATCAATATCAATGTGTTGTGCATTATTTTTTACATTTATTTTTTATTTGATTTAAATTTTTTTGTGCCAAGTTTGGTTTAACGATCATATTTAAATACATTACACTCATCCTTACCTCGGATAAAAATGGATCTGATGGATATTTTAATATATATTATATATAATATTTGTTAACTCTCTTGGAATAATACATGGAATCAAACTGTTCACAGACTATCGTTAAAGTCTGCTTTAATGGCTTTTAAAACAATCTATACAGGTTTAAGACCATTTCTTAATTTTTTTAAAAATTTAATTGAAAAATTCACTCTCTTCCAGACTAAAATTATTCTAATATTGTCTCGGGAAATTATGGAATCACTATCCCATTGGTTTCTATTTCATGAGATGAGAAAATAACACAAAATAAAATATGTTTTAATTAACCGCCTCTTTAAGACTTACAATGCTTCCTTATAAATGGAACTTCATGGCGCACCATATTTCTCGGAAAGACAATACTCTGAATTCATACCAGGGCACTGCTGGTGCATTCGGGGCACCGTCTAAAGCAGGGAGCGCTTTGCTCCGTTTACCGAGTCACAATGCTAACGGCTCTTCACTATGCTAATGCAGATGATGTGAGACATTAAGGTGGGACTGGGCTCAGATGGGCTGGGTAAGGTCTTAAATGTAGCAAATACACATGGGCCATAGTGTGCAGACAAGCCAACCCTGCCAATTATACCATGGGCCAGGTGCACTGATAACTAAGAGCCTATTGGTAACCATGCCCCTCTGATGTTCTTAACAGCCACTGTTGTGCAGATCAACTCATAATAGGCACTACATAGGCAGACATGATTCATTCTCTTCTCTCTGCTCCATCTGAAGACTATGTGTGTCTGCCAAATTAATTTCCGTGACACAGGCAGTGTAGTCTCCTTCAAACCAGAGCAATGAAAACACCAAGGTCACTTATTCAGATTAAAAAAAGAGCAAAGATAAAGGTCAAGTCATGCAAGTCATGCAAGTCATGCTTTGTGCCTAAAAAGAAAAATGTGAACCTGCACACAACTGAATACAGAAAAAAATATATATCTAGACTAAACACATATATTACATAAGAAATACTAAATTACAATTAGACTTACGACAAATGCAGTTTACGTGAATACTGAAGTGCTATTAAAAAAACGAACAAAATAAAATTTAGAACATAGGCCTACTACCGACAGAAACAGACATTAGTCACTGTGGGTTTTTTTTCTTTAGAAATGGCAGTGTTTGAGTTATGAGATTGAGTAATTGGAAATAATTATACAAATGGAGTCATCTTGAAAATAAAAATGAAAATGTCTATGTAATAATACTAGCCTTGGGCCTAAACTACCCTAATATCTCACATTGAGGAAACTGACTGTATGCTGTGTTAGTTCACCCCCTGTTGGTCAACCATGGGACTTTATTTCAGTCACCAATGTGTCCATCCAATTAGTTTAATGGTGAGGTTTACATAATCTAAGGCCTATACTATAGGACAGAAAAACAAGACAAAAGTTTATGAAAAAGGATATTATTTTTTCTTAAAACTACTCACCTCCTTTGTTTCTTCTATTTTATCTTTTTGCTTGTGAACTTTTAGGTAAGACCCCTGCTTGTGTGTGTTGATACCAAGAGTTGCTTTGTTACGTTCCACAATATCTTCCCTAGCTCTCACTGGAGTTGGATTAGAAGGATGTTGTGAACTTCTCTTCCAGGGAGGAACTGTTTTGACATTCAGATGCTCTCCATCATTCCCTGATGTGTCTTCAGGGGACATGCAAGAACTTTTTGATTCGGGGGTATCGAGAATGTCTTCCTGTTGCAGGTGCAGGTGGAAAGGAGATGAAGGCGGTGGGGATAAAACACTGTCCATCTGAACTGTGAGTGGATTGCTGACCACGACATATTCTTGCCTGCTACCTAGAGCCACATTCTCCAAAGGTTCAAAACTATCTTCAGACTCCTCAAACGAGTCGAGAGAAAGTCTCGCATTTAGCTGGTTGAGAAAATGAGCCCCTTCCTGATTCTTCCTCCAGTTTGGATTGTAGCGCAAGTCTGCGTACTCATCTTCAGGAGGAGCTTGCCTGAAATATTTCAAAAAGAGATAAGAAGAAATAAGTCCTAAACACTTCGGATGAGCTTTCAATTGAAGAGCAGGCTAGCTACGTCTCATTTAGTGCTTTCGGCATTGTCAGTAAGGCAGTCTGAATGCCTCAAACAGCCATCAAAACACAAGGGAAAAAAATCGGCTACACTTCTCAGCCGAAGCGAAATGGTAATAGCGTGTTGTAGTCGCTCCCCCCACCCACCCACCGCCTTCCCTTACCCCTAATGACTATGGGTCTGAAGACCACAATTTGGGGATAGTTTTGCAAATGGCTAATTCAAACATATGAAATAGGTTCAAACTACAACCTAATGTGCTCCTAGCATCATTGGATGAAAAGATCTCATTAAAATAATTAGAAGAGTGCCTCTTTGTTGTGTGCCTCTGAATAGTACAAGATGCTCTTCACATCCCATGATGCCAAATACGAGGCTGTCTGGATGCATGGCACTTCAGCCAATGAGGGCAAAAGGGCAAGGAATGGCTCTGTAATGATTCCACTGACATGGTCTTGAGAATGCGCCGTGGGTTTGCAGCTGTGACGGGGTCTTTAACATGCAAAGTCTCTCTTGTGCTAAAATAAATGTGTCAGAATTAAATCCAATAATAGGAAACGCCGACTATTGTTTTCAGCTCATTTAATTTTGAATGCAAGACTTGGGTCTCTTTAAAGACAATGCGTGCGGTAAAGAGGATGTAAACGAAATGGGTAGTTATTAGCTTCAATGATATGCCAAATATTGCCGCACGCCATTCATTCACAGGATTTCATTCTTGAGCATGAAAATATGATGAGAGAGCTGCTTCGTTTTGACAATAAAGTCTTTGTTGATGTTCGCTATAACCATTATGAAAAAACTATGCATGGGGTTAAGTACCTCTTCAGCGCATCAGCTATCAGCCTGCAAAAAATTAACACAAACGCCTCCCGTTTTTATCCCGAGGCAGATTTTGAGTGGCGGACACAACGGTTAGACTGGAGATGAAGAAGTGGAGACAGATGCGGTGATCCACACTTCAGATTCCAGCAATCTGTGTTTCAGCAACGCAGAGAGCTCGTCCATTCATTGGTAACAAAGCAAATGCTTTTTAACAGACTGCTGAATGAGACTTTATTGTGGTAACGTCCTGCAAACTGAAAATCTAATTTCCCATAAATGAGGGTACTTGTTTGCAAAGTACAAAAATTAGTGGGTATTTCAATTCAATTAAAATCCAAGCGCAAACATCATTTTCAAAGACTGTCATTATCTGTTAGATGTGAATAAAAGCTGTCAGTCATCTAGGTTGTTTGCAGAACAGCTAAACACAAAAAGCCCATAGCCATTTTGTTGGTGATGTATTTAATTTAGTGTATTCAGGTATTGCCATTGTTTATTCAGTCTATTTCAGTGAAACCTGAAATACAAAACAGGGGGACATTCAATATGAATAGGAAAACGTTTAATTAATGCTTGCCTGTACTGCCTTTTTAATCGGTTTAATAAATTTTGCTTAAATTTCATATGTGAAAAAATATATAAACTATGTACTTAAACAGGAATGCCATAAACGGGCTAGTTATGATCCTGGTGTGTTTATTGCTTGGCCTATTTTTCTGTACTTCAACCTCTGGGTAACACTTAGATACAAGTGTTAAGGTTTACTTTAAGGTATCTGATAGTAAATATTAGATATGCCACCTAAGCTAAAGGAAACTTCATTATGATCATAGACTGAATCGACCACACAGCTATTAGCTTGCTCTCTGAACTGTTTCTGCTTGTGAACTGAAAAAAACTTAAACATTCTTTAATTTTGTCATAATCACCGCACCTGAGCTTTTGGAACTGGATGTGCTTTTGCAAAACATGTATGTACGGCGCCTCTGCAAAATAATTTAGGAGTCATAAGGATGTTGTATATTAAAATACAGCCCCAATTTGACAAACAACCACCTAAAATGTGTAGTTGTCAAATGACATGGATATTTAATATTTAATGTTTACCATTCCTTTTCTTTATTTTGTAATCACTAAGAGATTTCACCTAAAATTACTGTCATTACTTACCCTTATGTGGTTCAATTACTTTTAATTTTCATTTTTGGGTCTATCTATTGAATAGTTGCAAATATTCAGTGTTGCCTTGTAATTTATATGAAAACATAAGTCTGTGTAATTTATTTTTTGATCAAATCACAGGAGACGTCATGTCAACTACTCAGTTGTCCAACTGTTGGTAGCAGTAGGGTAGATTAGACCCATATGGCAGGGAAATAGCCAGCTGTTGTTTTTCTTACCTCTGTGGCTCAGGAGGTCCTTTGACGGGTCTTGATTTCAGGTCCAGACTATCATAAACATCAAGATGCTCTGGTTCTTTACTGTCAGTCTTAGGATCGTGATGTTTGTGGTTCTCCTCAGCAGAGAGTAGGTCAATGCGCATCTGGAGCTCTCGCTGGTACTCCTTCTCTTGCACCAGACTCTCAGTATCTGATTCCAAGGAGTCCCACATTAGCGGTAAAGCGGGTACGTTATTCCTTGGACTGGAGTCTTTGTTGATGTTAAATTTGACTTTTGTCTGTTCCAGCGCCTTAGGCCCATTGAGGTCGTGATGGCGTTGTTGCTCTGAGACGATCGTTTTCATTGCTAATTTCAAAAAATCAGCATTAAGGAGTGGTGAAAAGACATTTCGGTTTAATTTAGCTATTCGTTGTTTACTTTAAACGTTTGATCGTTCACTCGATTATTGACTTAACGTTACTTTCCAAATCAGCCGTGTGCAATTCATGCTTGTAAGGTAACTTAGAAAGGAACCTTAAACGCCAAAATAATAATGTAAATCGCTCCTACAGCATCAAAGCATTACCTCCTACAGAAATCCATTGATCTGCTCCAGATTTGATGTTTTGTATTTAGCTGCTATCTGCATCGACGTTTATTGTCAGGGAGCGTTTCGTTTGCTAAACGGTTGCCGTGGAAACAGACGCCATGGCTGTCCACGCCTGCGCAGAACAGCCACGCCTGTCCTTGCCCCTCCGTGACGGACACATACAGAAACTTTCTAGAACAGTTGCAAAGGTTGACGCAAGTACAAACTTCTCTTAATTATGTTCAGTAAAATCATAAAGTAAATCATGCGTACATAAAGGAAAAACTATGCCTTGAAACGTTAAATAACGTCATGACGTATAACTTGAGTAAAAAAGTTTTAAAAAAGGCATTTTAACCATTTCTCCTGCAAAAAGAACTTAAGTAGGAAATGATGTGCCTTAATAGAAGTCCGCATAGTATCCAAAAAAAAAAAAAAGTTTAGCCACTCTAGTTTATAATGGTGTCTGTCATGTGACATGTCATACATGTAATTTTAGGTTTTAAAAAAAAAAAAAAAAAATAGCACCGTTACCCATCCAAGGTTAGGCATACATTAAGTGATTGCCCTTTTATACGACCGCAGCCATTACAAAAGACAAAATGGCTGAAGTAAAAGTCAAGACTGAACTGACTAGAGGAAAAAGACCTTAAAACTTACTGTTCCATGGTTGACTCATTGTATTAAAGCCACAAAGAAATTAACGCAACTTTATCAGAGACTTCAAATATACCTCTAAATATAGTGTGATATCTGATATAAGTAACATTTAAGCGTTTCAGGAGATATGTTATGTAAATAAAAAAAATTAAAAACAAAAAACAACATGTTTACAGACAACACCAGACAAAGGCAGTATTGGGAATTAGTCACCATTTTATTCATACACTTTAAAGCATTGAGGCAGTTGGAAAAGGCTTATGAACCTCACGTTTCACAAGCCGATAAATAGGTTGTGCAATCTAGGTAGAAAATCTGTTCCCTGTGATCTGGAAATGTGATCCCTTAATCCCCCTTTTTTTAAATTGCAACAATCTCTCTGCAAGTTGAAGTCATCCAAAATTTCAGATCGTAAGAACAATTTCAGAGGAGTCCAACTACAGAGGGCAACAGTAAACATTGCTATGGAGGTAGCATAGTGGCTTTGGAATGGCTTAGTCGACCTCCTCAATGGTTGGGCCGGAGGATCCACCTCCTGGAGCAGAGCCGGCTCCTGGGAAGCCACCGGGCATACCATCAGGCATTCCACCTGGCATGCCTCCAGCACTCTGGTACAGCTTGGTGATGATGGGGTTGCATACCTTCTCTAGCTCCTTCTGCTGGTGCTCAAACTCTTCCCTCTCAGCAGTCTGAAAAAAAAATAAATAAATAAAAAGGTTCAAGTCATTGTAAATTAAGTAAGAAAGTAATCAAAATGCCACGTCTAGGATAACAAGCTTACCTGGTTCTTGTCAAGCCAACTGATGACTTCATTGCACTTGTCAAGGATCTTCTGCTTGTCCTCGTCACTGATCTTGCCCTTCAGTTTCTCATCCTCAACAGTGGACTTCATGTTGAAGGCATAGGATTCCAGACCGTTCTTCGAAGACACCTTGTCGCGCTGCACATCATCCTCAGCCTTGTACTTCTCTGCCTCCTGCACCATGCGCTCAATGTCCTCCTTGCTGAGACGACCTGAAATAGACTTCCAGTTAACATCTGAAGTAGCTGCCACAGAAGTTATAAAATATTTAGATACAGAGGACAGAAAACTTACCCTTATCGTTGGTGATGGTGATTTTGTTCTCCTTGCCAGTGCTCTTATCAACAGCAGAAACATTCATGATGCCGTTAGCATCAATATCAAAGGTGACCTCAATCTGGGGAACACCACGAGGTGCAGGGGGGATTCCAGTAAGTTCAAACTTGCCCAGCAAGTTGTTATCCTTGGTCATTGCACGCTCACCCTCATAGACCTGAAAAGGGTAATGAAAAAACAGCACCGTTAAAGGTGATCAAAGATACTTTGGGTGGGACACAAGGCTAAAACACCCAACAGAATTTGTGCCCACCTGAATGAGCACACCAGGCTGGTTGTCGGAGTAGGTGGTGAAAGTCTGAGTCTGTTTGGTTGGGATGGTGGTATTACGCTTAATGAGGACAGTCATGACTCCACCAGCCGTCTCAATTCCAAGGGACAGAGGAGTGACATCTAGCAGCAGCAAGTCCTGAACATTCTCAGACTTGTCACCAGAGAGGATGGCAGCCTGGACAGCTGAAACAGAAGATAGAGAAATAAGCACCTTTGGAAACTTGAGATGGCCAGATAGCCATGACAACAGTCGCTCAGACATCCAAGGAAGGATCTAACCCATCTTTGGTTTTTCAACCTCTGGTGGAAACTGCAAATGGCTTGCAATCAACATCATAGCGAACAAAAAATAAATAAAAAAAAAAACAGAACCAAGACTGTCACCCACCTGCTCCATAGGCCACAGCCTCATCGGGGTTGATGCTCTTGTTGAGCTCCTTGCCATTGAAGTAGTCTTGGAGAAGCTTCTGAATTTTGGGAATGCGAGTGGAGCCACCAACCAGGACAATGTCATGGATCTGAGCCTTGTCCATCTTGGCATCACGAAGGGACTTCTCGACTGGGTCCAAGGTGCCACGGAAGAGGTCGGCATTAAGCTCCTCAAAACGGGCCCTGGTAATGGAGGTATAGAAATCGATACCCTCATAGAGGGAGTCGATCTCAATACTGGCCTGAGTGCTGGAGGACAGGGTGCGCTTGGCCCTCTCGCAGGCGGTACGGAGACGGCGAACAGCTCTCTTGTTGTCGCTGATGTCCTTCTTGTGTTTGCGTTTGAACTCCGTGATAAAGTGGTTCACCATGCGGTTATCGAAGTCTTCTCCACCCAAGTGAGTGTCTCCAGCAGTAGATTTTACCTCAAAGATGCCATCCTCAATGGTAAGGATAGACACATCGAAAGTGCCACCACCCAGATCAAAGATGAGGACATTTCTCTCAGCACCAACCTGAAACACAGAGGTAAAATTATTATAATACAAGAATGTGCAAGTATTATATAGTTGAAGGACAAATCAAATTTCGCTCAGACATCCAAGGAAGGTACTAGGACCATCTTTGGTTTTTCAACCTCTGGTGGAAACTGCAAATGGTTTGGAATCAACTTCATCACAGCAAAAGCAATAAATAAAAGCCTATAAAGCGTTAATAAAATGCAAGTTTTCCTAACCTTTTTGTCCAGACCATAAGCAATAGCAGCAGCAGTTGGTTCATTGATGATACGCAGAACATTTAAGCCAGAGATGGTGCCAGCATCCTTGGTGGCCTGTCTCTGAGAATCGTTGAAGTAAGCAGGCACAGTGATGACAGCATTGGAAACAGTCTGGGGAGGAAATTAATAAATAAAGTTAGATCTCAAATCCCATTTGGAACTAAAGGCAACAACACAGCTACAGCATAGCGCTCAGACATCCAAGGAAGGTACTAGGACCATCTTTGGTTTTTCAACCTCTGGTGGAAACTGCAAATGGTTTGGAATCAACTTCATCATAGCGGAAAACGTCAACTTAAGGAGTTCAACAGTGTTACACCATGTACAGCTCAATGATCTCACCTTTCCCAAGTAGGCCTCAGCGATTTCCTTCATCTTTGTTAGAACCATGGAGGATATCTCTTCAGGGTAGAAAGACTTCGTCTCACCCTTGTATTCAACCTGGACCTTGGGACGGGTATTGTCATTGACGACATTAAAAGGCCAGTGCTTCATGTCGGACTGAACGACGCCATCATCAAACCTGCGGCCAATCAGACGCTTGGCATCTATTGGAGAACAAGAAATACACATTAAATAGAGGTTAAGAGAAAAGGAGAGGGGAAAGAAAAAAATAAAAAATAAATAAACATTATAAAGCCAAGATTTCGCTCAGACATCCAAGGAAGGTACTAGGACCATCTTTGGTTTTTCAACCTCTGGTGGAAACTGCAAATGGAGTGGAATCAACTTCATCATAGCGAATCTTTTTTTTTTTTTTCTTCATTCATACAAGATGAATTAACCACTTACCAAAGACTGTGTTGGTGGGGTTCATGGCGACCTGGTTTTTCGCAGCATCTCCAATCAATCTCTCAGTATCTGTGAAAGCTACATAGCTTGGAGTGGTTCTGTTTCCTTGGTCATTAGCAATGATTTCTACTTTTCCATGTTGGAAAACACCTACACAGGAGTAGGTGGTCCCGAGATCAATACCAACAGCTGGTCCCTTGGACATTGTGTCTGAAAAAGAAAGTAGTCTAATTAAACCCTGTATACTAGTTTAATAAAAAAAAAAAAATAAAATTAGGATCCCTTTCATTAACTAGCCTACATGCTATGTTGAGAAACCACAGACCACCAAACCCGGGAGCACGTGCGGATGTGCGGATATGCGTCAGACCACGTGGTTCGCGCTTCTAGAAGATTCCATGACTAATGTTAAACACTAAATTTAAAGTTACACTGATCAAAATCGGTCTTAAATACAGCTTCATTTAACCTGTTATTGTGCCAAATGTGTCTGTGACATTAAACAATTTAGAAAGCAATTTACGCAGTTATGGGACCAAGAAAAGCTGATCACCGCTTAAGGTCGGATAAGGCGCGTGATAAGATTACATGAGGCGTTGGTTACGGTTTAAAATTTAATGTATAATTTTAACTTCGACTGTAGTAACTATAACATGAAAAACATTCTCAATAGAGTTAGAAGAAACTACAAGTTTAACATCTTTTTGCACGTAATTCAATACAATAAAGATCAACAACGGAATCGTTAATGGTTCAGCACACCCGGACCAAAAAAAAAAAAGAAGACAAAGGAAAAAATAAAATCCAGCTCCTTACATCTTTAACAAAGCAGTGATATACCACATGCAAGCAGAGAATCAGATATTTAATATGAGGGAGTAAAGCCAATATAACTAAACAATGATTAAAAAAAAGGAACGAAGAACTTACCAGGCTGCAATTAACGTTAAACGAGATGAGTGAAGATGCCGGTCGGAGAGCTGGAATGGCGACAAACTGCCTCGCCTTGCTTAGAAGAGAGAACGATCGAATGTTCTAGAACACTATATATCGCCGGTAGCTGAGCCAATGAGATTTCAGATGACTCAACTTCAACCCGTAACAACCAATGTAAACCCGGAATATTTCACTTAGCCACGCCCAGTGGGGGAAAAATCAAGACCCATCCCCCTCTGGTTTGCCGCAACCGCTGTCAATGCGGAACAGTTTGTCCCGTACATGTGAATGAATGAAATCAGCTTTTACATTCACATCGATGATACAGCAAAACAAAAATGTTTGATGAAAATAAATTAAACGTAATAGATTATGCCGTTTAATATATTATTACGCCATGATAGGCACATACAAACCGAAAGCAACAACAAATGTAGCCCAAAGAGCTCAGTGACCTTGGTTTGGAAGTGTAAGATCTTGCCTAGCGAAGAATATCAGTCATTACTTAAAGTACCACCATCAGTAATGCAGATCGAGTAGGGTGTAGGTTTTTTACTATGCTCGTAAAGCACATATTTAAGTATAATGGTATTAGAATAAGGTTATGATACTCCGCTCCATTGTGCATCATGGATGGCTTTGCGTTGAAGCACGTGGAGCTTATCACGCAGCGCCGGCTGAAACCTTTAAGGCAGAGAATTTGTGTATAATTTATTCTGTTTGCGAGGAAAGAGATAGGCAGAAAAAGAAATTCGCAAGTAAAGGAAAGAGAAAGAGAACGAACCAGGAAATAAACTTTGATTGCGCAAACGCCCCGATGGTGGCGATATGCACACAATGCGAATCGCCAAAAAAACAAGGAAGTAGGAAATTGCCAGAACATTTTAATAAAATTCACTAAAGACAAAGGTCATGTAGTAACTGCTTTCGAGGCTTAAAAATACGTAAACATATAAGGGCCCGGTTTCATAGACAGGGCTTAGCCTAAGCCAGAATTAGGCCATAGTTCAGTTTTGACATTTAGGTAATTTTCATTCACATATGCCTTAGAAAAAAGCAGTTGTGCATCTTAAGACAAAACAAAGGCACTGACATGTTTTAAGGTCAGTCATTGCAAGTTTCTTTCAGTTGAAACGGCTCAGATTTACATTTAGTCTAGAACTAGGCTTGTCTGTGTAACCGGGGAGGGAGCATTTCTCTTTAGGCCAAAACAACATGGAAGTGACATAAAAAAAGAGTGAGATTGGTTTAACATTTCAATTATTTTTTCACCCTTTAAAAGAATTCACCAAGCATAACATCCACGTGTTACATAAAATATAGTTTATTTTTCTGAATGTCAGAAGGCCAATCCTTGATAATCGTAAAAGCAGCAACCATTTCAGGGGCCGGTTGCATAAACATAGCCATTGTCTTAAGACTGTGTCTAAGAATTAGCCTGACCAACTAAAGTCAGTGT
>JAUMHE010000002.1:1346988-1365870 GCA_032359235.1 Enteromius mattozi | reverse complement strand
GAAAAGTTAGCCATGGGGTAATCAGTCTTACTTTTTAGTCTTAAATTAGACCAGTCTAAGATTTTATGCAACTGGCTAACAAAGTTAAGACCAGTCTTAAAGAAAAAATTTAGACGACTTACTTGTAAGACTAGTCTAAAAACGTTTTATGCAACCGGCCCCTGGTTAAAAAGACACATTTTTAAGATAAGGATGAATGGCAGTCTATTCCAATTTGATCAAGGGAATACTTCAAAGTCATTAAAATGTAAACACACTGGAATAAAGCATGTTATATCAAAACATTTATTTACATTCAGTATAAAAATAACGTCAACCAGCAACGACTGAAAAGTAGAAAACTGTACATAGTATCGTCGTTCAGTGAGCACCATTGTTCACAACAGAACTGCAAAATCAGTTCAGGCTTTTATGGGGATTCCTCTAAAGTTCAGTCTCCTTGACACAAGCTTTGTCAAGTTTATTACTATCCTCTGTTGAAATGTCTTGTGTTTCAGTGATCACATCTATTGTAGATACTGTATTGGCTGTATTCTGTATTTCTTCTACTTTGTATTCTGTGAAATTTGAGTTCCAGAAACCTATTCAGAAAATCAAGAGAAACACAAAATATTAGTTGTTTGTAAAGACACAATAGCTTGGATGTTTGATGTACAGGATTATGTGGTTTAAGCAGTTACCACGTTTTCCCCTTTCCTGGGCCTTCTTTTCTTCATGATGACTAGATTTTGATTTGCTGCTTTCCACAGACTGGTCAGATTCTTCATTCTCTGTTATAACAACAGATTCAATTTGAATCCAGAATTAAATCTCAGTCAAACTCTAGAATATAAGTGGAAGTATAAATATATAATCTTATATTACCTTTTTTCCAGGCTACATGTGCCCTTCGCAGTCTGATCACAAAGAAGATGACTACAATAAGCAAACATATAACAAGGCATGTGACCAGCAGGATCAGCAGTGGTGAGCTTTTGTTTGGATTTCTTTCGCTTTGTTCCTTATAACCTGCAAATACACAAAGGTATATTGCAATCAGTAATTCACATCCTTTACATGTTGCTCTGATTTTCATATGGATGTTTATGTGAGCATGAGCTTCACACCTTCTGAGTTGGTGTCATTTGTGGTCAGGAATTCATCAGATGAATTTGATTCTGAAGAGTTTCTGTTGTGTGCTGAAATGCAAAGATAGATCTGAGATCAACTTCACCACTTAAAACAAGCAAGAGTAATTATATATTATGCTCAGTATATTATGTTAGATATTAAACAATTAAATTTAATAACACTTACTCATCAAGCTTATATCTACTGCTGCTGTGGAATGTTCCTCTTCTAAAAGAGATCACAAAGCAAATCGATTAGTCACCGAAAACAAACACTGAAATTGTCTGAAAAAAAGTATTGTGTCATGCATAATAGCACATTTATACCTTGTGTGCTGCTTGAGGTAGTGACATCTTCTGTTGGTGGCACTTTAGTATTTTCTGACATTGGTGACATTTGTGCTATAATCAGATGGTATATTTGTTAAAACGTTGTTAAAATATCACATTTGAAAAAACTAAAAAGATAAGATAAACAGATTGACCATAAACAAGAAGAAAAAGACTAAAAGGCCTTTTAAATGACTGTGTGCAGTATTCAAAAGCTGCCAGAAGATGGAGGCAGAGAGATATAAAAAGCAAAAACAGTTTCCATTCTGTGGTTTTCTGTGAAGCCATTCCACTAAAGGGGGTTCTGCTTTCGTTTTTAGGTGAACTATATTTAAAGTATTCTGTCATGCTCAGAATTTTTTGAAATACCCAGCTTATTTAGTGTAACTGGCGCAGCCATTAAGAAATTAAGTGACCTGTCCTAATACATGGAATGAAGAGTAGCACTCACCTGTACTGCTAATGGCAGGAGTAGAAGTGGCTGTGATCATTGTGTGAGTTTTTAGCTCATCTGTAGTACTGGAGTACCTTGTCGTGGCCGTAATAGCTATGTGAAAAAGCAAAAACATTCAATTACTCAGAAACTCCATCAGTGAACTGTTTGACTCTTTACTTATAAGAAACGGACTTAGTATTTGTTATATTATACATATATAGTGCATCGATTCTAGATGGGGAACACATCTGTTTTTGTTCAAAGAAATAGTTGACTTCCCTGACATCATGTGATTGACCACTCTAATGAGAACCACACATTCACTTAAAAAAATAGGAAACTACCAAATACTCCAAAGTGTAGATGAACTTTCCCTGCCAATGAAAATCCCCAAATCTTTTGGTTCCTTTTTCTGATACTGGCTAATGTCATTTATGGCAAATTACCACTGTTTTTGGTCACATGCCTGGAATATCAGTTGATTATGTGTTGTTGCCTACTATTTATGTATACTTACAGTGATTTTCAATAGTGACAAAATGTATCAGTTGTTTTGGGAAACCGCCATGTTTTGCCAAGCACATCACGGTTGCTGTCCTGATATGAGTTTTGACTGTTAAGACGCTAACTGCAAGTGACCTGTTGGATCTTTCCTCCCGCAAGGTATTGGGTACAGCTGTTAAGACAAAACAGGGTGTATATATTTATTTATCCATGAATTATAATTCATACAGTCTGAGAAAAACCCTATTGATAGTACTACTGTTTGCATCTGTCCTCAGCTGACCTATTTCAGAATATCATGGTTCCTTTAATT
Organism: Enteromius mattozi; assembly: GCA_032359235.1. Taxonomy (NCBI): domain Eukaryota; kingdom Metazoa; phylum Chordata; class Actinopteri; order Cypriniformes; family Cyprinidae; genus Enteromius; species Enteromius mattozi. Next base: position 1,363,178 of record JAUMHE010000002.1, on the reverse strand, counting down.
TCACGAGGTATTTATTTCTTAGTGAAAGCAATGTCAGAAGTCATGGGAATTTGTCTGTCAGAATTTTTTTATGCTCGCCAATCATTTATCTGATGGAAAATACTACTGACTCCAAACAGACACACATATATATGTGCCCCCCTAACTCTCTGCCCACTCAGACACTTCTTGTAACTTACCTTCGATTTCAACCCCACTGATTTGCCATGAGAGTACAGGTGGGTGGCCATTCGCTTCTGTTGAACACTTGATGATTGTTTTATCTTCATACTCGACCATTTCTATTTTTGGCACTCCTGTGATCCGATGAAAAAGAGTTTAATTACATATTCCGTTATTCTTCAGCAATTCTTTAATAGTCATATTTTATGCATATTTGATGATAAATAAAATATTTGTACTTACCCAATACTTTTACTTTGAATCTTTTTGAAATGACTTTATGGCCATACATTAAACATTTATACAGCCCTTCATCTTTTAAGGTAACATTGGACAAGTGTAATGTATATTCAGAGCTGTTAAAAGTAAAAATTTTGCCTCTTGGATCTCTTAGCACTGTAGGGGAATATAAAATTCATTTTTAGTGTTTATCAGATACAATAAAGAGGAAATGTAAACGTGTTCTTCAGTGGTTCTCATACAATATACAACATTCTTGGCTTTACCTTTTTCCCTGTTGAAGAACAAAAGATGGCCCTGTGGATTTTTCCACTCCATATGTTCCTTCTCACTGAAGTTTTGTAGAGGACATTTCAATACCATTGTATCTCCTTCTGCCACTGTAAGATACTTTGTTGCTAGACATTTTCGTATGCCTGTTCAGAATGAAAAGAATTAAGTTAGTATAATCATCTTTTAACAAAGCTTCTCACATAATTCAACAACCTAAAACATTAATGAATGCTAAATGCAGTCGAGTGTAGGCTAGTTGAATGGAAGAACAGTAGGTTGATGGGGGGCAGATAAGACCACAGACACCCTACGCTCTGACTCTGACTCATTTGTGTTTTCTCACCATGTTTAGGTGCTGCGGCTAAACTGAAGGGGGGCTACACTTTGCATTAGAGAGGAAAAGTGACTGCTGAAAGTGGTCTCTTATTTTCTTGTGCGGTTCGATCTTGCAACGAGAGAAAACTTGCCACTCTGACACATAAAGAAACATTCTCGCACTGGAACAGGAAACAGTGGTGTTAAAACGTTAGTCACAGAGGTGTACACATATAAAATAGATGTGGTTCTAAATTAGGCTGCATGGAGGAGTGATTTTTTTAGTCATGTGTAAAAATGACCCTAATGTCTATTGCTTCATGTGAATGTGTATGTGGGAGTAACAGTACAGTAAAACAGTGTGATGCTTAAATTTTATTCAGTCAATTCGGGGTTTTTTTGTTATGCACCTTTGCATTTATTTTTTGCATTTATAGAATAAAAATAAATATTTAATATGTGTATTTAATATGTATATTTAAATATGTATTATACTGACAAGTATTGAAATCTTATCGTCATCTGTCTTGTTGATACTGTGTGCATCTTTGCAAAAACTATTTTCCTGTTTGTCAAACAATGTGAGCAAACTTGCACAGAAAAATATGGTAACCTAACAATGGTGATATAACAATAACCTAACAAAGTCAAAACAACTATTAAATATCACTGAATCAACCTACATACCTTTATTTATATCAACAAAACTACATTTTATAAGTCTTATAAACAGCTTTTTGAGGGAACAGCTGCAGGTTACCACTTTAGTTTATGCACAGTGTATATAGTTATATCATTCAACTGATCCAATAAGAACAACAAAAAGTTCAAATCATGTAAAAATCTATCATTCACAATCATGCAATAAAGCATTTACTGCACTGACATACGTCTGAAACCCTCTCTTACGATGTAACCTACCCAAACAAAACTACATACCCATGAAAACTAACCTGAAGGCAACAGGTAAATACGCACACAAACTAGTCAAGCACAACACTATTTTAAAAGTCAGAGATGTAGCCTATCCATTTTAAATATAAAGTAAGTTTGACTTACCTCCTACGATCAACATCAAAGCATGAATAACTAAGACTGTTTTGATCTCCATACTGCACGCTCTTGAATCTGAAGCTCACTTCCTCTGCTTAGACTCTTTTAAAGAGTGTGGCTTCCATGACATCATGAAATGTCATGGTCTTTCCCCAGTGCAAATAATGTGTGAAGTTTCAGGGGCATTTCAGACAGATATTGGTTCTCTTTTAGCAAATTTACACTCTCCACCTTTTGACCTATTATGTTCTCATCTGTCTAATTCATTCAGCTCTGACTGGCATCAGTTTTTCCTAAAAAGTCCACTTGAATGCTGTGTAATAAATATATATATATATATATATATGTATATGTATATGTATATATATATGTGTGTGCTGTAAAATATTAGATAATATAATAAAATTTTTTTAATATATATAGGATAATTGTATTATATTATCTAATATATTTTTAGCATCAGTTTTTCCTTAAATGTCCACTGTATATAAATATTGTATAATATATATGTATATGTTAAAACTCTCATCCTACAATTGATGAATATATTATCTTCCTCCAGTTGTAATGAACCATCCAGTATTTAATTTAACTCTGGTAACAAGGATTTTTTTTTTCTTAAAAAAAACCCAAATCAGTCAAAGAAACCATTCTATTTACTGAAATTATTTTTTCTATATTTATTGATGTTTAATTAGGTAGATTTTTTCTCCAGATTCTGTATTTCAATATTTATGTCAAGAAACAATCAATATTTTATAGGTTAGAAAGGAAAAATGACAGAAAGGACATGACATATGGCCAGGTATGGTTTCCCATATTAGGAATTTGTGTTCTGTGTTTAACTCATCCTAGTGCACACACACAGCAGTGAGAAGTGAACACACACCCGGAGTTGGGGGAACACTGCCTTGCTCAAGGGTCTCACCTCAGTCGTGGTATTGAAGGTGGAGAGAGTGCTGGTTATTCACTCCCCCCACCCACAATCCCTGCCGGACCTGGGACTCGCACCCGCGACCTTTGGGTTACAAGTCCAACTCCCTGTCCATTAGGTCATGACTGCTAGGTTACCATTAGCGTAACGCTCTAATGGTGTTCCATGAACAAATAAAAATTATTTTTAGCATCTCTACGACAGCACCCTGTCAGCGTCACCTAAAGTGTCTTAACTTTCTGGTATCATTACATAAACATGTTAAACTACTCGGCAGGAACAGGAAGGTCTTTTTTAGGCTTGTGAGCAAAAAAACATCACATGATTAAATTTCACACTACCCACTGACCACTTCAGCTATGTGGGCAAAAAAAACCCCTTCCCCATTTCGATATACAACCTAAGTAGAGTTCACATCAGAAAGGCAGTAAAGTAGCTAACACAATGGCGTATTAATGGAGATGTAACTGTGTAATAAATAAGCCTGTTAATTTCTGTCTGTTCACCGGATGTATTACATTCTAGATGTTTTTATAGTCAGTTATTTGTTTAGGCAAGAAAGGGCCAGTTTGCACAATGCTGGTTTATTATGAGTAAAATTTCAATCTGTGATATTTTCTGGCTAGGAATAACCATATGGAACCATGCCATCATGGACAACATATGATACAATGTACACCCACTGCAGTGAATGAGATGCTGAAGGTCAAGAAGCCTGTCATAGTTCACCACAAGTTTCAATATGAGAACAATGTAAAATCCTGAAAGACTTGTTTATTAAATGTCTGGTGTGGTTGTTTACATTCTGGTTGTTACTACTTAAAATAAAGGTTTTGTATATTACCATCTTTATTACAAATCAATTCTTTAGCAGAACTGAAGCTATGAGGCAAACAGAAGCTGATGGAGCGCCATCTAATGGCTGCTGAATTCGAAACAAACACTGATGACAGGAATTTAGTCAGATAGTTTAGTCAGATAGTTATTATGAGTATGCGAATTGGAAACGTATGAGGAGCAATGCTAGTTTCAATAGTAAATGAATAAAACATCTAATATACATACACGGCCCTAAATCAAAAGAAAAAAATAGTTTTGTGTCATTGTTCATACTGCCATTACGTTTAACTAACGTTACTCGCTACTGTTGTACCTTTGTTGCTTTACTGTAGTATTTACATGCATTATCAATATAGGCCTATGAAACTAGACATACGTAAATAAATCATATTTATGCTCTAATCAGTTTTATTTCGTGCGACTTAATTTAATTGTTATGTGCTCCATCACTAATATTTAATCGAGACTTTTATTTTGACAGGTTTTGCGAACTTGATCCGACCCGGTGATGATTCAAGCGGATATGAGGATATTACACAAAAACGTGCGAAAGCAGCTGGAAACTTCTAGCAGAACGCCACTCGTTAATAACTAACCACTTCTACCAGTAACCTAGACAGTGTAAATAGTTTTAAGCTACAGTACCTGGAAGGATGTCAGTTATTGAAGAGGAACGAGTCCGCGGCGGTGTTTTTAAGGACATTAATGCAGAGGATGAAGATCAGCAGCCTACAGTGATCGAGAGTTTGTGCATGAACTGTTATGAAAATGTAAATATACAGAGTATTGATATTAAATGAATACATACATCATTCTGTACTAATAAAAACATTTAAAGGAGGCCAATATAATGTTTTGCCTAGGGAAGTACACGTCTACTGCTTACCAAGATCCCTTTCTTCAAAGAAATCATCATCAGCTCCTTCACATGTCCTCACTGTAACTGGACCAACACAGAAATCCAGTCTGCGGGTCGGATACAAGAGCAGGGTGTGCAGTACACCTTACAGGTGAAGACCAAAGAGGTATGGATAAAGTGTTTTGGATATTTATGATATGCTGCTACATTTGAAATGTCTCTCAAGAATAAGCAAATAGGTTTTGATTTGTGCAGGACATGAACCGAGAGGTTGTGAAGTCTGACAGCGCATTCACCAGAATTCCACAACTTGATTTTGAAATTCCTGCTTTCACACAGAAGGGCTGTAAGTTTTTCTGTTGTGACCTCTAAATTAAGTACAAGTCTGAAAAATCTAAAGAAAGTTATCTTCCAATTTAATTTTTGTCGTCTTTTTGATTGTTCAGCTTTGTCAACTATCGAGGGCCTTTTGGACCGAGCAGTGGCGGGTTTAGAACAAGACCAACCTATTAGAAAGGTGTGTATTTTTATCTGTGCACCACAATGAGTTTTACAAATTTGAGATTCGTTGTGTTACAACAGAGCATACATTGCATAGGTATATGGGTCAAAGGAGAGTCCCATTTTGGGACTCATATGAAATTAAATTTAGATATTAAATGTAAATTAAAGTGTATACTTTAATGTATTAATTACGTTTATTAATTAATTAATTAACAGTAAAAAAAAAAGTGATCATAAAAGAGTTTATTACATTTTAAATTGTTTAAAATATGTATTGCTTACAAAAGGTTAAAAAAAGGGTTTGAAGGTTAGTGGCAAAGTGACACTGGTAAAGATTTAACATTTAAAACCTTTTTTATCCTCAAATAGTATTTTAATGTCATCTAGTGCTGTCAATCGATTAATCGCATCCAAAATAAAAAAGTTTGTTTGCATATATATGTGCTGTGTATTTGTATTCTGCTTATATACATACACACATGTACAGTACATTTAGAAAATATTTATATTTTTATATTAATATAATTTATATTATATGTAAATGTTTATATATTAAATATTATTCTTTATAGACATAAAAAATACACAGTACACACACACACATTGTATGGACAAAAACTTTTATTATGGATTCGATTAATCATTTGACAGCACCAATGTCATCATATGTTCTAAATATGCCTTACTCTATATAACATATATATAATATATGTGTGTGTGTGTATATGTATTTAATTTTTTTTTACTATTGTCATATTAAATTACATTTTAGTGGGTGCTTTTTGTAAATGATGGTAAAAATGTATGATAGTCATTGTGTTTTTTCTTCCCTGACCCATATGCCAATATTATGCAGTTGTTTGTGCTATCTACAATGCTGACTTGTGACCATGAGTCCATAATAGATTTATTCATTTTGTAGCTTTCATTAGAAGGGAAGGATTTGTTATGCTAAAAGTTCAGTTTTGTGACTCTGTTCCTTTCCGCATTTCAGGCAACGGATCCAGCTGTAGCTGAAAAAATAGAGGAATTCATTGAGAGGTTGAAAAAACTTAAAGAAGTTGAAGAGGAATTCACATTAGTAAGTCTTGAAGATAGTAAACTATGGAAAAATCAAAGCACCTGATAAAAGACTAAACACTATTGCTTGTTTATTATTAAGAAGTACCTAATTTTGTTTCTATTTACAGATTATTGATGATCCATCAGGAAACAGTTTTATCGAGAACCCATTTGCGCCTCAGAAAGACACGGCTCTCACTGTCACACATTACAAAAGGATGCCTGAACACAACGCTGCACTAGGAATAGAGGTGAGAAGCTGCGACAGCATCTGTTGTTGGCTTCCAAGTGTGGAGAAGGACAAGAGCTTGATTTCTTTAACCTTTTTTCATCTTTTAAAAGACAGAAGAAGAAGACAGTGAAAAGCCTGACAATGATCTAGACGCAATGAGAAATGAGGTATTAGTGTTCAACACAAACTGCCCAGAATGCAACGCCCCGGCCAATACAAACATGAAGCTTGTTCGTATCCTTTAAAGCATGCAAGAAAATTACTTATGTGATAAATTGTTAAAAATAAAAATTAGGGACTGCATAACAATGCTTCTTGGAGAAATGGTACATAAAAGTAATTTAACCATTGTGCGTCATAATTTAAAGAAAGTAGTTTATTAGTCCCATAACCCAATTGCAGAAATTCCGCACTTTAAGGAGGTCATTATAATGGCTACTAATTGTGACAGCTGTGGACATCGCACCAATGAGGTGGGGATAATAATAGTTTATTTATTTCTACATTTTTTGCTGTTTCCATATCATATATTGTTTTTTTACTGGCATCATGAATAGGTGAAATCAGGAGGAGCCACTGAAGAGCTGGGAACCAGAATAACGCTCCATTTAACTGACCCTTCAGATATGTCCAGAGACCTTCTGAAGGTGGGTTCATCTAACAACATCTCTGAGATACACTATGTGAGCATATTTTACATTTTATAGGTATTGTCATTAACATATGCACGTGTTACAGTCAGAGACGTGTAGCGTGTTGATTCCAGAGCTGGAGTTTGAATTAGGCATGGCGGCTCTCGGAGGGAAGTTCACTACGTTGGAAGGACTTCTCAAGGACATCAAAGACCTGGTAGGAATCAAAGCCCTGCTGACAGTGTTTGCCGTTGTCAACAAATAGCTCTCTTTAGGCTTATTTTCTGCATTTATGCTTTTTTAGATTGTTTCGAAAAACCCCTTCATGTGTGGAGACAGCTCTACAGCAGATAGAGCCGAGAAACTGGAGCTCTTTGGGCAAAAGATTGACAAGGTTTGAAATATATTACTTGCATTTCTGTTATTGTTCCTCACTGTTAGACATTCTGACAGTATTCTCAGTGTCTTAAAAGGAGCTTGTTTATGGGTTTTGAAAAATAAACATAGAATCACAGATTTAAAAAAAAGAATTAAATAAATAAATAAATAAATAAAAAATTCTGGAGTCTTAATGTGTTGTATTTATAAAATGTTTCTTAGATAATAACAGGGGAAATGGATGTTCACATTATCCTGGATGATCCTGCTGGAAATAGTTATCTTCAGGTAAGCTTACAATTAATTTTTATTTTTTTTTATTTAAAGGATCTTACTATTACATCTCATGGTATATAAGTATAAGGTTTGTTTTGACTGTTTGATTTAAAATATTCGATATGTTTTTCTTTTTATCTGAAGGCTAACTATTCACACCTTTTTGCAGAATGTTTATGCGCCAGATCCAGATCCAGAAATGAAGATCGAGAAGTACACCAGGACCTTTGAGCAGAATGAAGACTTGGGGCTGAATGACATGAAAACAGAAGGGTACGCAGAGAAGTAGGCTTAAAGAGAAAAATGGAAATTATATGCTATACATGCCAAATTCTGTCAAAGCCGTTATACAACATTATTTAATTCACTTTTACATTTATTGTAAAATCTCATGTAATTACAACTTCTGAAAACCATAATGTCTTTTAAAGGCAGTGTTATGATTTAAAAAGAGGAAAACATTATTTTGGCTCGAGTAAGTGCAAGGAGATGTATTTTCCTTGCTGTCTATAGCAGTTAAGTTATAAGTTTTGGTCATCTTGGCTATAAAGCCCTTGTGTTAATTAATGGTGTAACAACGCAATTGTTACAAAGTTTTTGAAGTACTTAAAACTACAGACACTTAATAAAGTAGTCTTAAGCACATTGGATGTGAATTATGTGGACGCTTATTTCTTTTTCATGTAATTGGACTGACTTCTAAAGGCTGTAATGTAATAAGAGTTATGTTTGTACAATAAACCCGTATGGAATAAGTATGGTTCTGGTCTATTTATGCTTAACAAGTTCATAGAGATATCTAATTAAAAATGGCTTCATCATGGCATCGAAACCGAATGCAGTGTTGTAACTAAAAATAGATTTTATGACCATATTTAAACATACAACACTGCTAAGGATGCCTGCAGTTTTTGTTTGCGTTATCTTGCTTTTTAGCGTGTATATTGTTTTTCTAATTGGTCAATTCATTCTTTAATATTGTTAAATAAATGGTACCAGAAGAGTCTCAGAAGAATAGCACGCAACAAAGCCTTTTAAAAGCAAAGTGTTCACAGGGCATTGTTTGCATAACTTTAATGGGTTTTTCAGCTGTTTATTTTTGTAAGTTTCTCCTTTTTGACTCAATGTCTCGTTAGTTCTGCATATTGGTTATTAAAATAGTAGTATTCTGTATAGTAAATACATTTATTAGATACTTTCGTTAGTGTATTTTATTAACCTAAGTATTACTAACTTAATGTGACAGCTTGCCAACATGATGGCAGTGCCCATGTACAATTTAACTGTCCTATACTCCAATATTTAGCTCTTAAACTTGGCATTTCAATGTTTTTCTGTATTTAAAAAGGAAGCACTTCATTTCTTCATGTAAAAAATAAAAAAATACTTAGTGCTCCTTAAATATAGAACACTTCTAATTAGAGCTTCTCTTTTAGACCATTCAAGTCTCGCAACTTCAAGAAAAACAATGAATCACAAGTGAGTTCTTCGTGCCTTCCACTGGCATTTAACATTTATTGAAACAACATAATCACTTGAACAGCAGATAAAGGACATGACTTGCATGTAATTTAAAGCAGTGACAAATAAAATGTAACCAACATTGGTCCATATACAATGAAATACTGATGTTCATTCATCCCACGTATGGAGTTTTTTTTGTTGTTTTTTTTCAGTAAGGATAGTCCACCGTGATGGCAGGTTAAATGTCCCATGGCCATTTATAGCCGGTGGTGTAGATCTCTTCTTGTGTGAGGGAGTGCGTCTGTCCAAAAGAGCAATTATCAACACCAAAAAAGAAATCAAAATGTACAAGATGCAGCTGTCATCTTCATTAAAACAAACACAATATAATGTGAAGTAAGGAACATAACATTACTTGGACTCAAACTAGCCGAGCTGCGTTTGTGTCATTGTCCACGATCGCAAAGCCCCATTACTTGCTCTTGGCAGGCTTCTCCGTTTTCTTGGGCAGTAGCACTGCCTGGATGTTTGGAAGCACTCCGCCCTGAGCGATGGTAACACCGCCTAAAAGCTTGTTGAGCTCTTCGTCGTTGCGGACAGCCAGCTGCAGGTGACGGGGGATGATTCTTGTTTTCTTGTTGTCTCGGGCTGCGTTCCCAGCCAGCTCGAGGATCTCAGCCGTTAGGTATTCCAGGACAGCGGCCAAATACACGGGGGCTCCTGCGCCTACGCGCTCGGCGTAATTTCCCTTGCGTAATAATCTGTGTACACGTCCGACTGGAAACTGAAGTCCAGCTCTGGATGAACGAGACTTGGCCTTCGCGCGGGCCTTCCCCCCGGTTTTACCTCTTCCAGACATGTTTTGACAACAAAGGAACCGTCTGTTTGGCTTGAAGAGTCCTGTTTAGCGTAGCTAGTCAAACGTACTTTCGGTTATGATGTAAGCAGGGATTGGTATTTATACCCAGACGTGTTCTCTGACTGGTTGGTTTCACTCTAAAGCGAGCAACCAATCGCCGCTCGAGTTTTAGTCCATGACGGTAGAAAGTTATCCAATCAGAACCCACTCAGTGCTCGCTCTAATTTGCATGCCGACTCTATAAATACGGGGCAAAATGTGCGCAGAGCGTTCGCAATCTCATACCATAACGATCCTTTGACAGCTGAGCTTTTGTGAAAACCCGACACAATGCCTGAACCTGCGAAATCAGCACCCGCTCCTAAAAAGGGGTCTAAAAAAGCTGTCACCAAGACCCAGAAGAAGGGGGATAAGAAAAGGCGTAAGACCAGGAAAGAGAGTTACGCCATTTACGTGTACAAAGTACTGAAACAAGTCCATCCGGACACTGGTATTTCCTCAAAGGCAATGGGCATTATGAACTCGTTTGTAAACGACATCTTCGAGCGCATCGCCGGAGAAGCGTCGCGCCTGGCGCATTACAACAAGCGCTCCACTATCACATCCCGGGAGATCCAGACGGCCGTGCGCCTGCTCCTACCGGGAGAGCTGGCCAAACACGCCGTGTCCGAAGGCACAAAGGCCGTGACCAAATACACCAGCTCCAAGTGAAAGTGAACAAGCAAGATGGACTGGACTCTATCCCTAATGATGGAAGACGAAAGCCACCCACTGTTGTTTGCTATCCGCATGAGGGACCTCTAGTACATCTTGAGCGAACGCAGCTCTGGAGGAGCACAAACACAGTGCTTTCCATCTGTAACAACAACATTCACCTGAGGCTGTTCCTGTTTGATCGTATTTGCACGTGTGAACACTTGTACTGTAACTTACTATTATGGCATATGGTCGTCATTCGTTAACTCATGTTACCGGAGGAAAACACTGTGGCTTTGGTTTTCATTGATTTCTTTGTTGACAAAAAATAGATTTATTCAATTGATGTATTCATACTGATAAAAAAATGTCTTATGTCTGAATGTTTCCTCATAACTACCATGTCATTTACCACAAATAAATACATTGGTTGATGGTAACTTCAACCAGATTTGCGAGTTTTCCTGTCTTGTAACGTGTAGCTTATTACTATGACATAAACGAAACGCTATATAGCCGACTATTTAGTACAAAAAAGATGCATTTATCACAGCATTATTTATTCGAAGTATGTAAAATGCGTTTTTAAACGTTGCCGTATCTACGAAAGTTTACAGCTCGCTAATTGACACTTGGCCAGCAGAAGTCGCTAGAAGAGGTAACCATAGCAACAGGAAGGAAGGGTTCATGAACAAAACAAGCACTGTCATTATTTATGACTTTTTTGTATAGATTTGCCATCAGATATAAAAGAGCAAAGATAGTTTTCCGTTTTCTGAGGCACCAAAACGTTAGATTAGTGAGGTAGCCTAAGGATATTTTAAATACGAATTTATGAAATAAGAAATATTGATGTGTGTATAAAAAATAAAATATCCTTTGCCATACAATACTGCTGTGAATCTGAAATAGGAACTGAGGTGATATTTTAATGTTGTGCAGCATTGCATTTTTACAAGCAACTTTAGAGTGGCACAGAGCCACTTCAGAGCAGCTTTAACGCAGCCGTGTAAAGATGACTTAAAAGTGCTAATGAGCGCATCTCATGGTTACAATAAAATTAGGACATTTGTACGCCTTATCGTACGCTTTGTTCCCTGTGATTTCATCCAGCTTTTGTTACTGGGACATATAATGGAGGGAGAAGATTTGATCATGACGCCCCTGCAGGCAGAGAGAGAATGCTGGGAGTTATCCACACGATCATGTTTTGACATCTGGCCTTAAATAAATGGCACACATCAAGTAACCAAGTATACACAATGAGGCAATTACTTCAGGAGTATGATTACCTTAATGCATGTCTTAAATAATAATAAAGTGAATCTGAATATGTGGCTGCATAGATCCTGCAGATATAAAATATGTATATCAATACTTTATACTGCATTAGGGCCCAGGTTGGCTGGTCCAGAAGATTAAAAATGAAACAATGTGACTAGGGAACCAGATAGCCAGACGGACAGTGTCTTAGAAGATCATGTACTACATTGTCCCTATCTCGTGTAGTAGAGGGGCCGTCTTTGTTAAAATAACACTCTGATGATGTCTGGAAGGGTGTGATATCTATTTCTAGAAAACGATGAGGTGACGCGACCTCTTCTCACGAAGACGGCATACCTGAAACCACATACACTAAAAGAAGGATATTGAGAGTGTGAGTGCGTATTTTATGAAAAATAATATGAATATTTAGACAGCTAACACCTCTGTTATTGTTGGTTTTAAGGGAAGGTATTATTATGCTCTTCATTTCCTTCAATTTATAAATTATAATAGTTGGGTTATTTCATTTTTGGATTGGATTTTATCGTCCTTTTCTGAAAATAAGAAGAATGTGCCATATATCATGCAATTATCCTCAATCAAATATTTGTTATATTTTTGTAGGCTATAGAATACAAATGTGAGGATTTTGCATCTTTTAATGGTAAAACTTCCTTTTTTTTTCAACAAATGAAGCAATATTGACTATCAGTCTTAAAATAGATTATAAGGTGTTATTTGAAAAGGCCATGTGTTTCATTAGGGTCCTGTTTTCTAGCTTGACCACCTTTTGTCTTCAAGTGGACATATTTGTTGCATAATGCTTTGTTATAATAGCACAGTTAAGTGCAGCCTGATGCACACAGTGATATAATGCATTTATAGAATATAACATGCAAAAGCCAATTTTGTGCCACATGAGCATCGAGATGCTCCTAGTATTCCAGACATGTCACCTGATACTGAACTTATACTGATCTTCTTAAAGCTCCTCGTGTTCCTCCTCTGGCGTCCCTTACTTTTCATAACCTCTGTTGTGTTTCTGGTGCCCTCCCTCACACCTATAGATAGAAAGGGGCCAGTATAAATAGCTATATCGTCATAAACACAGAGAAAGAGACGGCGAAAGACAGAAGGTGTACAAGGTAAAACGGACATCTTTGTGATTTAACTTCTGGTCTGAAAATATTAGTTTATGTATGTGTGGTTTTCATTATTTAGAAATTATGTAAATTTGCATTTATCTCCTTATTTGTGTCTATCTGTGTCTGTTTGTTTGTCTGTTTATAGATAGATAGATGGACAAACAGACACAGAAAGATAGATAGGAAGATTGATTGATAGAAAGTATATGTTCATCTGTCTGTCTATCTATCATCTATCTATCTTGTCTGTTTGTTTATCTATCTATCTATCTATCTATCTATACATCATTTTATGTCTGTTTGTCTATCATCTATCCATCTTTCTGTCTGTTTGTTTGTTTGTCTATATATCTATGTCTGTTTGTCTATCTATCTATCTATCTCTGTCTGTCTGTCCGTCCATCTGTCTTTCATCACAAAATTAATCGAATTGTTTGTAATATATACTAATATATTTGTTTTTATGTTAAAAACAGGAGTCAGATGTTCTTTGATGGTGCGCTCTCTCATCAAAAGTTAAAACCGTGAGCCCAGTAACATCAAACAAATTGGGACACTTAGCACCTGTTGGTGACACTTGAACACAGAACAGAAAACTTGTTTCGTGATTTGATAGTAAGTAGGTGTTTTTTGCTTTTAAAATCTGTTTTTGAGTGAATCGAGGTCAAGGTGATAATGTGATGTGTGGGATTTTCCCTGCAGCCAGAGCATCATGTGGCCAGCCCTCCTAGTGTGTCAGCTCATCCTGATTCTCCAGTCAGAGGCTCAGAGTCCCTGCCTCACCCACCCAACATTCAGAGACCCGGGTCAGTCCTCTCCTCTTTATACATCCTTAATTCTCTCATCACTATCTCACCTTTCATTTCTTTTGGAACCACAAAGGAATCCAGGAGCACCCAGCAATTTGAGGAGTGTCTTTTCTTAAACATGCTGTATTATTTTAATGATGTGTCCTTCTTTTAGTTATGGTACATGTGGTTTTATATGTCCTGGCAGCATAAAGAGCATCACACATTTCCATACCAAAGATGTGCAAACAATAAACATGATAAGAGATTATGTGACAACTGTTATCTTTTTTTATGTTACAGGCAACTCTGATATCACAGTTGTGTGTGGCACAAACAAGATGGAGCTTCAGATTTTGCTGTGCCCCATGTACTTCTATGGATATAATGAATCCATGGCGGCTCTTAATGGTCAGTTCGGCAAACCTGAGTGCAAAGGAATCTCTGACTGGACTGTCGACCCACCTGTAATAAAATTCCAGTTCTTCATCACTGAACCAGACATATCTGTGTGTGCCAATAAGCTGATGGTAGGACGTTTTTCAGCAGATATAATAAAAATAATTTCTGTAATAATACACACACACACATATAAATATATATACAGCACTGTGCAAAAGTTTTAGGCAGGTGAGAAAAAATGCTGTAAACAAAGAATGCTTTCAAAAATGGAAGTGTTAAACATTTATTTTCATAAATGAACAAAATGCAGTGAATGAACAAAAGAGAAATCTAAATCAAATCAATATTTGCTGTGACCACTCTTTGCCTTCAAAACAGCAGCAATTCTTCTAGGCACATTTGCACACAGTTTTTGAAGGAACTCGGCTGGTAGGTTGTTCCAAACATCTATCTACAGATCCACAGATTATTCTTTACGCTGAAGATAATTCTTAATGAGTTTGGCTGTATGTTTGGGGTCATTGTCCTGCTGCAGAATAAATTTGGGGCCAATCATACACCTCCCTGATGGTATTGCATGATGGATAAGTATCTGCCTGTATTTCTCAGCATGGAGAACACCATTAATCCTGACCAAATCTCCAACTCCATTTGCAGAAATGCACCCCCAAACGTTCAAGGAAACTCCACCATGCTTCACTGTTGCCTGCAAACACTCATTACTGTACCACTCTCCAGCCCATCGACGAACAAACTGCCTTCTGCTACAGCCAAATATTTCAAATTTCGACTCATCAGCCCAGAGCACCTGCTGCCATTTTTCTGCACCCCAGTTCCTATGTTTTCGTGCATATTTGAGTCGCTTGGCCTTGTTAACATGTCGGAGGTATGGCTTTTTGGCTGCAACTCTTCCATGAAGACCACTTCTGGCCAGACTTCTCTGGACAGTAGATGGGTGTAACTGGTTTCTGCCAGTTCTGAGCTGATGGCACTGCTGGACATCTTCCGATTTCGAAGGGTAATAAGTTTCCTTGGCCGACCACTGCGTCTACGATCCTCAGCATTGCTCGTTTCTTTGTACTTCTTCAAAAGAGCTTGAACAGCACATCTTGAAACCCCAGTCTGCTTTGAAATCTTTGTCTGGGAGAGACCTTGTTGATGCAGTAGAACTACCTTGTGTCTTGTTGCTGTGCTCAATCTTGCCATGACATGAAACTGTCTTTCACCACCTCACCTTGGTAGCAGAGTTTGGCTGTTCCTCACCCAGTTTTAAGCCTCCTACACAGCTGATCATCAGCACCTGTTTGCTATAATTGGTTGATCATACACCTGACTATAATCCTACAAAATTCCTGACTTTGTGCAAGTGTACCTATAAGAATTGATGCTGGTTTGAAGGCGAAAGGTAGTAACACCAAATATTGATTTGATTTAGATTTTTCTTTTGTTCGCTCATTTTGCATTTTGTAAATTGACAAAAATAAACAATCGGTCCCATTTTATATTAAGTGTCCCTAATACCTGTGTACTTACATAGTAACTAGATGTGTATCTGGTATGTAACCACAGTGTAATTGCTACACATTGCTACATAGTATCTACAGCTGTAACATTTCTGTAACTGCACACATGTAACAACCCTCAGAATGGTGTGTGTGTAAGTACAAATGTGTAACAGGACATTGGTAACAACACTTTTTTCACTTCACTAAGCAGTCATATAACAGGAATTGCATAGCTACATTTTGTAACAGCAGTATGTATAAGAGTAACTGGAACAGGGGGTGTAGTTGGGTAGGTTTAGGGATAT
>JAUMHE010000002.1:1322083-1345732 GCA_032359235.1 Enteromius mattozi | reverse complement strand
ATACGCATGTGTGTATGTGACCCTGGACCCTGGTCTTAAGTCGCTTGGGTATATTTATAGGAAAAAATCAGTTGTATGAGTCAAAAAACATTAGGACATTCAATAAAGATTATATTCCATGAAAATATTTTGCACATTTTTAATTAGTAATATGCATTGTTATGAACTTAAGAACTTTTGGACAACTTTAAAGGTGTTTTTCTCAGTATTTTCATTTTTTTGCACCCTCAAAATTCCATATATGAATTATGGTTTTGGTTTTATGGTTTGTTTTTGTAGTCCAGGGTCACACACACACACACACACACACAATATATATATATAATACAGTTGTCAACATTTGAAGAGGATCAAAAAAGTTATTCTAAAATTTTTTTAGTTTTAGCTTTTAGGACAACTTTGATGAAAGATTTTGATCCACTTCAAATGTTTACTACTGTATGTGTGTGTGTGTGTGTGTGTGTGTGCGCGTGTGGGTGTGTATATGCACAATAAATTATCACATTTTACAACTATTTATATTTTTATTAAAAGAATAAAAAAATATTACATACATAATATTGTATTAATAATTACATTCTTGAATGTATTGAATAATTAATTGTGTGTGGTGTTTAATATTTAAGGACTCCACATACGTCAATCATCTTGCCATCCCAGTGTCTGGACTTACTCTGAAGACGAGAGTGTTTGCCGCTGTAAAAGCCACCAACCTAGACAGAAGGTAAACTGCAATTACACAAACATATCTTGGGAAAGTATCTTGCAAGGAGGCCCAAATGGAAAACATACAGCAGATATGATACTGAAACGGTCTAATTGGTGAGTTAACCATGAAATCTGATGGAGGTCAGATGTCTATGGTCTTTGGACTGTGTTACTTCTTTGTTAAAGCACTTCCCTAAATGACCTCCTCTCTTATATCTGATAAATCCAGAACTAGTTTAGCCCATTAAAGGAAGAATGCTGAGTGACTCAATGCCGGCCTTGTTTAGGTCCGGCGATGGGCGCCACTAAAGTGGTTGGGAAAGATTATTATGGGTCCTGTGTGGAGATAAGACACATGACTTCTATATGAAACAACAGTGGTTTGCTCATATAGGGTTATTTCGTATCCCGTCTTGTGTGTTTCAGTGACTGATTCACGCATGTCACTCCCCACAGGTGGAATGTTCTGATGGACTACTGTTACACAACTCCCTCTGGGAATCCTAATGATGAGCTACGATATGACCTATTCTTTGGGTAATTCTATGTTTTCTGGATGTTCTCACACATGTGTGTGTATACAGTATATAACCAGAACTGAGGCTGAACGCTAGGTGTGTCTTTTCTCTGGTCCAGCAGATGTGATAAGGACCCGCAGACAACAGTGTTTGAGAACGGGAAGAGCCAGATGGGCCGCTTCTCCTTCGAGGTGTTCCGCTTTGTCAAGCACAAGAACCAGAAAATGTCTACCGTCTTTCTGCACTGCGTGACCAAGCTATGTCGCTCTGATGACTGCCCCCTGCTCTTGCCTGTAAGGATGGCTGCTTGAGACTAATACTATAGTGAAACCCAGAAAGCGTGTCAACATGTCTGGGTCATATTTCATACTAAAATCTTTCATCCTAAAAGAAAGAAATAAGATATATATTTTTTGATAATATTTACTTAAAGCCTTTTTGTATAATACATTTAAAAGTTATTCATAGGTTGTGATGCATTATATATTTTAATAAATAATATAAGCTAAGTTCAAATGAATTATAATACTTGAAAGTTTGTTTATGTGTTTTAATGCATTATATTTTCTAAAGCTGTAACAATGAAATGGGCATTATAATGTTTTTAATCATGGATTATACAAGGCAAAATTAATGCATTAAAGACTATTTTTATAATGAATCATATAAAGGCTTTAAGTAAAGTGTTAACTATTTTTATATATATATATATATATATATATATAGTCATAATGAAAAAAAATATATAGTCACAATGTAAAGTATTTTTTCTATTTAGTATATTTAATATTTTTATTTTAAATAATATATAAAATGTGCATAGGTTTGGGGTCCCTAACAAAGACATATCTTATGCTCACATTTGATCAAACACAGTGAAACAGTAGTATTTTAAAGTATTAATACAATTTAAAATAAATAATTTCTATTTAAAAATATTTTTAAAATATAATTTGTTCATGTGATGATATATTATTATTATCAATGTTGAAAACAGCTGCTCAGTATTTTTTAGGGATATCGTGATACACATTGAATCTATCTATGGTATGTCTGATTTTCATTAAAAATGCAAAACAATTATATGGAAAAAATATTAAATTTTAAATCTGTCATGGTAGTGCCATTAGTTTATGCTGAGAATACAATAAGAGTCACCGTCCCATCAACAATTCAAAACAGTCTATAGTGAAAGTAATAAGAAGGAAAACTGTTTTTGTTCTGGTTGTAATAATATGGAACTGTGTTTATTACTCACAAATATTGTCATCCTGACAGATCTGTGGTAAGAGGAAGAAGAGAAACGTGTTGGAAAGAACTACCGTGGCTTCTGGCAATGCAGTCATGACTGCCGGGCCCATCATCACCAGAATTGGTACGATATGAACTGTAATGTAGTGTTTATGTAGCTCAACCAGTAGCACATGATATCAACAAAACTAATTTTAAATTTTCAAATTGAGCCTGTTATGTATACGAGACATGATTTTGCACTTTAAGGCAGTAAGTGTGCTCATCTCACTAAAACAATCTTTGTCTGTCCACAGATGAAACTCCCACCAATAATTCCCAGCTAGGTAAGCCTTGCTTTGTCCTCCACTTTAGACCTCTTAAAAGGAAGCTAAATCCTTCCTTCTCAGTACTGTAGCGTTTCTGATGGAGAATAAAAGCATGCTTTACTTCCTTCCAGAAAATATAGAGGATTTTTTTTTTCCTCAAAGGATCTAGCGGCTTAAAACCGTGACCAAAATAACGATGAGTTATAGGGTTTCCGACAGAGAGAAGTTAATAGAGGGTAGAAGCAGGTGGTGTTATCAAGAAATGAACAAGAGGATTGAAAGAAAAAGTGCGTGATAGAGTTTGAACGGTGGGTTACATATTGTAAGAAGTCTTCCTAACTCTGTGTGTGTGTGTGTCTTTCAGCACAGTTAAACAGCCCTCCATTCAAAATGAATTCAGTGACGAGCGCCTTGATTTCTGCCATCACGATCCTCGCCGTTATGAGCATGTGTTTCTTCATCCTGTCTCTGTCACTGCTGAGAAGGAAATATACGCCACCAACACCTCTGTCAGGAACCCACAACCCAGCGTTCAGCTAAACGCACACACACGGCTGTTTGGTCAGCTAAACAATACAGCAATACCTGTGTGCGGAGCTCTTTGGGTTACACACAGTTGTACAGTACAGGGAGATAATATCATAATATCACTCCACACAGCCTTTAGCTATACACAGATGCCTCTTTTTGGCCACAAAGCATGAATACTTCATTCTTATCACTGTAAACTTACATAACACACAATCCTAAATCATAAGAGGCTGGACTCTGATTGGAAATGATTCTCTCACACGTAATATAATCAGGAATAACGGCATTAAAAAATGCACTCAGTCCTCATTTTACCTTATTAAAGTGTTTTACAGATGGAAAAAATTTAATATTGACTATATCATGTACACACATTCTTAGAGACTAAACAAATTTGGGGGCTGCCATGTTGAGATCACATGACCAGCTGAATAATACTGACTTAATTTACAATTTCGCTAATGAAATGAGTTAGTCATGGCTGAAAACACATTTGTAAAACTGAAAACACATTATAATTCTGCATCCACAACACTAGGTGGCAGTAGTTTGAGAATACTCGCCCAACGTAAACAAAAATTTACAAATGCACTTAAAAATGCTCTATGCATGTACATGAAGGCAGAAGCTTCTGCTTTTATGATCCGATTTCTCTTTCAGGTCAGTTACTCTTATGGCGGAGCGACAGTTAAACCAAAATCTAAGTCACTTTTAAGAACAACTTAGCTTAACACATAGGTTTAAAAGCCAAATGTCTGCATTCATGTACTTGCGTGAAGCATATTTCAGGCTGTGAAGGGATAGTTTTCATTTTCACGTTGTTCCTAACGTATGCAACTTGGAACAAAGGAGGTATTTTTAAAAATGTTTCTAGGTTTTTTTTTTTATATCTATAATGTCATATGCTGTTGTTTTGGACCCCATTAGCTTTCATTGTATGGGAAAACAATAGTTGAAATATATTTCAAAACATCTTCTGCTATATCCAGCAAAGGAAAAAAGTCATACAGGTTTCTTCATGTTTAGATGAACTATCCCGCCATTTATTTCATACTTTTTAGACGTGACTGTTACACCACCACACTACAGCACCACAATTTGTTTCTGTCAAACCTGAAACACTAAAATGATACATTGAAAGTGATCGTAGTCAAACAGTGTAACGAAAACACGAATAGATATTCTGTTTTTACAAACCTTATTTAATTGCACTTGTAAATGAACTGATCAGCAGAGCAGCAAACTGTTTTTTACTTGTATTTAATTTAAAAAGTCAATTGATCCGATCTGTTGGTGCAGTGTAACTTAAAGTTAATACCTCAGCCCCTTGCTTCATTATTGCAAGGTTTAAGATCAGTTACATGAAGAACATAAGCAAAAGGTATCTAATAGACCTGCCTAACATATATTTCTAGTTCAGTGAGAATATTAGAGGCTATATGACGGAAAGTGAGGAGTCTATTCATCACAACAGCACAAAGGATCATGGGACACCAGTGATTCCGAGTACATTACTCTCTGCAATAATTAGTTTGAGTTACAAGAGCTGAGAAAGAGACCATAGGGAACGAATTTAATTAAGTCGAACAGCAACCTAGATCACTATGCTATGTGATTGAGGTGGATGAGAAGACTATTTAAGATATTTTTAGTTTTAATTAATTGTATTTGTTTTTACTCATTAGTATTCATATGATACCCACTGAACAGTAATAAGTCTTAGCACTTAGTTTCACATACTCTAATATTCAGTATTAGCTTTACTCTTTATTAAAGATAACTGAATGGAGTTTATGTCCAAGATAATTTAATTAAATTTAACAACCAATGTTATTATCCCCCAAACACGCTTTTGTATTACTTTGTAGATTTTCTCTTTTCTCTTTTTTTTTTTTAACAATAAAGTAAATTCAGATGTGTGTCTGAATATTTTTGTTTGCAGATTTTCCTGTAGTAATTATAAAACACACAGGGATCACAATCCATTACTCAGTTCTGTTATATTCAATGCTGTCTTGTTAAAGAAAGCAAGCTTTTAAAGCTTTCCACAATGATTGCCAGCTAAACAGAGCATGTTGTCATATCAGACCTTTGAAGATGTCCAGGCTTATTATATGTGACAACAGTCACAAATATTAATGTGGCAGAATAAATGAATGGCTCAATTTAATCTGAAGAATTCTGGGTATAAAAGGGCAGGGATGAGACCCACTATGTCTTCTCTGGATATGAACAGCAAACAATCTATCAGACTATAATTCCTCCTCTCCTGGAGGAAGAAAGGCACCAAAGACATCAGAACTCTCATGGGGGAAAAACATATCAATACCATGCTAATCATATATATATATATATATATATATATATCAAAGCATAGTGATATTTCCTTCTGAAACCATTACTGTACCATTTTACGGTCAATGTGCTTTATGTAAGTGTATTGGTTTCAAAGCTGCATGGTTTCCATAGTGACATATAAGTACACCCTTCTTAAATAAAAAATCCACCTTTGTTCCTGACATAAATTTCTTGATCTCCTCATATGCCATAAAGAAGGGTTGAGTGTCAGCATAGAATATAAGGATTAGCTCTTTTGATTTGGAAGCGACCTAAGAGCATTTTTGTCTTGTTTTTAGTCAAAATATCAAAAACAAAAAAATTCTTAAATCAAGAAACTTTTACTAGATAAGCAAAATGACTTAAGATATTTACTCTTGTTTCCAGGTGACAAAAATCTATATATAGATCTATAAATCTCTCTCTCTCTCTCTCTCTCTATATATATATATATATATATAGGGAGGAAAAAACTCCCACTGCTGGCATGTGACATGGGCAGGGGTCACGCTTAAGCTTTATTAAACCCATCTGTGATTCTCCACAGATTCAGCTGAGATTTATCTGGATCTGTGGCTCATCCCACTAAGAACGAAAGGAAAAAACTCTGAAACAAAGTGATTAGTTTGGAGCTTAAAGCAGAGCCCTCTCATTACAGAGTAATCCACTGACCTTTTCACACCACTTAACAGTGTTTACACTCTCAATGGCTGGCTTTCAATCAAACGTGCCCTGTTTTTAGACCTTGATATATGTGATAGTAGCATTAGTTTACTTGGACAACTGTTTAAAGAAAAAGGCACAGCTTATGTGATCAAAGAACTCTGACTTGACAAAAAAATATACAATTAGAAACCAGACTTGCAATAAAGCAGGTATAAGACTGGTTGGTGTATACTGTAAGAGTTAAGTGACTAAATTGGGAATTCATTGGGAACATCTGGTATTATTTATTATCTTTTTTCAGGTGTCAAGCTATCAACCAAACTTAACACAATAAGCGACTTAAGACTCGATTGAGATATTAATGTAAAGCGGTGAGTCAAAAAAAAAGCCCAGGACCGCACTGTGATGTGTATAATGAATGTTTTACTCACCCCTGTAATCATGTTGTCTGATTTATGATCTATTTAATTAGTTATCTAATAATGCCCAGTGGGCTTAATTTATGAAATGCTGGCAGAATTAATTTTCTGTGTAAACAGTTTGCTAAATCATTCCTATGTAACTTGTTGCAACAGTTTTGTCAACATACCTGTATGAATAATGACAAAAACGCAAATACACATATTTTATGTTAGATAGATTAAGATATTATGGAAACAATTATTAAATATTATTTAGTATACCTATTATTATGACAAACCCTGAAAACCCTTCTACAGTGTCAGGTTTTGTTAATATAATATTCAATATATTTTAACTGATATGTCAAGAGTCGTTTCTTTTATCATTTTGAAGAAATCAGACAACAATGGCTAAATCATGTGGTTTTTGGAGAACACCTTGTCCAAAGAAAACAAATTGCTATGGAAACTGACAATCCATGAAAAACAGAAATAAACAACAACAAAAAACTACTCAGCTGCCCACCCCTGTCAGGTTTTCCATCAAAACGATCACAACCTTAAGGCTCTCTGCGGTCAATCATGTTTGTTTGCTTTATCATCCTTATTTATTTTGTTGCTAGGATTACCTCTGGATCACATTTCATACAGTGTTAAACTAAGGTGAAAAGAGCCATTTCTATATTGTCTCTACTCCCCGGGGGCATGACACTTACTCCGTAAGGTCTTGTCTTATGATTCCAAGGGTATCCATGTTTAAGTAAGTAAACCAAGAAACCAGGCCACTGTCACCTGCATGTCTTTAAAGCCCCACGTTGTGTAGAGTTTCAGCAAGTGCCTTCAGGGGGTCAACTTATGGGACTTTATTCACAATAGGGCTGGTCCCAAACATTGGACACACCAAAACTCTTTGTCCTTATTTCATATCCCATCCCACAAAAAAGCGCACGATAAAAGGACTCCACAGTTCACAAGATCTCACAGGCAGAGGATACCCAAACCAACCGAAAACATGATCCAAGGTGCGTACGTGTCCTAGGACGTTTAACTGTGGGATATGCGCTGAGCTCCTGGATATAACGATGGTGACTAGCTGATTTTGATTACGGTGTATTTTCTTCCATGAACAGGTTCGCGTTCAGCAAACAACAGGAAAGATATTCTCCTCAGCATTTTCCTCTTCCTCCTAGCTACAAAATTCCACAAAAGTTTTCAGTTAACGCTGAGCGACTGCGGATCAGAGTACAGACGTCCAGGTATAGTTTTCATTTCTGATTGAATCGCACAGAAATTAATTACTTGTTTACATGATGAAAATATCTGAATGATTTGAATTGGCTCATTTTGATGTATGCCTTTAGGTGTTTTCAAGCTTGTGATTCTGCCCAATTTGATTAACTTGGAAAACTTTTATTCGATTCAGTTGTTTTTTGCCTCAAGTAAGACTTCGTACAGCTTTTTACGCAACTAATCTGGTTGTTCTTGTCACGACAGAGTATACAGACATCTCTGTAATATGTGGAACGGAGTACATCGATCTGGCTATCAAATTCTGTCCTGTCATATACACCGGCTACAATGAATCAGAGTTAATTCTCAACAACATAAATAACCCAGAATGCCATGCTACCCTCGATACTACTGTTTTACCTCCCATGGCCCGATTTAGGTTCCCGATTAACTCAACGAATGCCTGCGGCAGCAACTTTGTTGTAAGTAATAGCTATAAATCAAAGGAAATGTGATTTTTTATTCAGCTACATTTAAGTCAAAGCTAAATGGTCAGTGTTTTTATGCCATTAAATAAAATTAATTCCTAATGTTTTTCCAGATGATAAGGAGTACAGGAACAGGGTTATTCTCAGACTTCTCCAACATTGAGATGGTCAACATCAGTGGAATTGTACGATCAAAAGACATCACATCAGGCACTGTGACATATAACGCTGAGCTGAAGTACTACTACTCATGCTCCTATCCTCTGGAGTACATGATCAACAATACTCAAGTGGATGTGTAAGCGCTCATTTTCTTTCTTGGTATAGCATAACAGGTCTAACATGCGTTTACAGAGGATAAAAGAACAAAACTCAATGGGGAATATGCGTCTTCGTGTTGTGTCACTTTCTGAGAACTCTCTCTAAGAACTTGGGGGACAGAAAGATGATATCATAATCACAACAGAGACACGCAATGACACAGATAAACACAACTAGTCTCTGAATTGTCCACGATGACTAATTGTGGGCAGTTTCAGCTAAATTTAACCTAGTTATTTCTTCTCACAGGGCAGCTTCCTCGATTGCAATAAAAGACAACAATGGCAGTTTCATCAGCACTCTGAGTCTCAGACTCTTCAGTGTAAGTCTTTCCCTAAACCGGACCCACACAAATCTATAGATCTGTATTCACAAAACATTTTATCTTACTACTAAGAGTTCGCAGCAAAAGTTTTCTCGAAAGCATATTCTCAAAGCTGCTGAGACAAACATGTACTAAGAAATATAGAGGAATATTAAGGTAAGAGTAAGCGTGGGGTTGACCTTGTTGCTATGGATGATTTCTGCATGCTTACTAATTATGCACACAGTGATTGGCTGATAGGGGAGGGCAGGGGTCTCTGTCAGAGATTTATTCAAAGAAATATTGTAGAGCGTGATATTATGTTGCCATATTTAAATAAAGGTTTAAAAATAAAAAAATGTTAATTGACACATGCAAATAAAGATTTCAAAATGCAGGCCAAGTGTCACTAATATTAAAATAAGTATATGTTCAGATAATTGTCAGCCTCTTACATGTGTGCTTCTTATGAATATGAATATAAACAGTCAGAGTAGAATAATCAAGACTGATAGTAAGTCAGGCAAACATAAAAGAAAACCAAACTGGATGCAAGAACAGCTGTTACTTATTTCCCAACTGGTTAATGAAAACAAGGATATAATTAAAGGAAAATTTGGAGTTGGGATAACCTCCAAAAACCAAATATGATGCCTTTTTAAAAGCTCATTATCGTCAAATGTTTCTAAAATGTTTACGTTCCAAGGCAGATTGCCGGCAACAGTCATTTTACAATAGTTTGTGCCTTAGTGACTTAGGAGTCCTCTTCACTACTTGTAACGTTTCACAGATTTAGGAGCTATTTTGAGTGCTAAAGTGATTTGTGAAATATCCTGAATTTTGGACTGACACGCCCATTATTTTAAATATTTTCTCCTAAATCGGCAAGCTATGAGCTACTTTTAGCCTTAAGATGTTTTGGGAATATGGGCCCAGATCAGCTAGAGACATACACAAATATAAAATATTAATTTATCCGAATTTCTTTTCATCTCTCAGGACATTAACTACACCCAGCCTCTTATCATGCCTCCCCTCGGTATTGAGCTGAGGACTAACGTTTATGTGCAAGTGGAGGCCAGCAACTTGACCTCCCAGTAAGACCTGTTTCGTTGAGTATCATTATGGCAGTAAATGAATCAATTTTGCATTAAAGTCAACAATTGTTATGTATTTCACAGGTACTTTCTGCTGCTGGACAGATGCTTTGCCTCAGTTTCAACCATCCCCACCACCAGGACCTACTATGACCTCTTTATGCCGTAAGTTTAATCATAAAATATTACTAAATTTTTCTTGTATTTTAATCCAAAAAGTACTATGCCTTTACTATGGTACTTTGATATATACTTTGGTCTTGGACAACTGCATGTTACGTTACCACTTTACCATGTATGTAAGCTTGTTTAAATAGTATTTGGTGGGCCTGAGAGAGAGAGTAATTTGTTGTTTGATGATTTTTTTATCAGTTGTGGCGGTAATCGGCTCACTAAAATGCTGGTGAATGGGGAGATGCAGGTTGCTCGGTTCTCGTTTCCGGCCTTCCGCTTCACAGAGCAGCAGAACCAGACATTATCAACATATTATCTGCACTGCATTACAAGACTCTGTGAAATATCAACTTGCAGTGCATTTAGGGTAAATCTTTCATATTATTTGTTCTTATTGGCCAATTGTACAGTAATTTATATAAGCTAAGCCTATATGCAAATTAGAAATACCTTTCAGTTCACCTACCCAGAGACTAACACTGGCCAAGACACTTTTTAGACTCACCATGCTCTATGGCTCTTTCCACAGCAATGTAAACGAAAAAGGAGAGACGTTGTGCCTTTGACCACCACTCCTTCTCCAAATGGAGTCACAGATACCAGAACCATCACATCACCACCCATCATCATACGTGCAGAAAATGGTACGTTCCTTTCCCCTTTGTGAAAACAAAATGAATTATTGATCTCCAGCACTACAGAGATTTAAGTTACTTGCATTTATTTCCAGGGGCCAGTTGCATAAACTTAGCCTTCATGTTAAGACAGTGTCTTAAGAGCTAGTCTGACCAACTGACAGAGTAATCTGTTTTATTTTTTGTATTTACCTTACACTAATATACATTTTATGTAACTGAATTTTAAAAAACTGTGACCAGTCTTAAAGAAATATTTAGCTGACTAACTTTTAAGACTAGTCTTAACCTTTTATGCAACCGGCCCCAGATCTGAGAAACTGACTTTATTCTGTTTATTTCATTTCAGTGGTGGCAACAAAAGAGGAAGGTAAGCTTCAACTGTTTCACATATAAAGGATGTAATATTTGTCCAGATTCACTTTATTTTTCAGTGTTGGGGAATCGTTTCCTGAAAGTAGCAAAGTTAACTCATTTAACTAAATACTAGGCAACAATCAAGTGTTGTCTTGTAGAATGTTAATATTTGTTTTGTTTGTTCAGATGAATCACTTAAACGAACTAGTTCAAAAAGAAAAAAAATCATCAATTCAAGTCTGTGTGAGGCATTATGTATGTATTTTTACAAACAAACAGTACTGCTATCACTGTTTTTGATACCGTATTCTAGTTTTTGTTTTTGTAAATAATTTTTTCAGCCAAACAATTGTATTATTTAAAATTAAAAATATTTACATTATTACGATAATTTTAAAAACATTTTTATATTTCAATAATGCTATTTAAATAATTATTAAATTATTTAAATTAATTTACTATATAAATATTAATTTTCTTTAGCCATTACTCCAGTATTTAGTGTCACATGATCTTTCAGAAATTCTGATTTGGTGCTCAAGACACAGTTTTTCGACAATTCAGATTTATACATCATCTGAAAACTGAATAATAAATAAGCTTTCTATTGATGGAATTTGTTGGTTTGTTAGGATAGGACTATATTTGGCTGAGATACAACTATCTGAAAATCTGGAATCTTAAGGTGCAAAAAAATCTAAATATTGAGAAAATCTCCTTTAAAGTTGTCCAAATGAAGTTCTTAGCAATGCATATTACTAATCAAAAATTCAGTTTTAATATATTTATGGTAGGAAATTTACAAAAATATATTCATGCAACATGCAAGGATAGTAAATACACAATCTTTACTTAAGGTCCTAATGATTTTTGGCATAAAAGAAAAATAGATCATTTTGACACATACAATGTATTTTTGGCTATTGCTACAAATATACCCCATCGACTTAAGACTGGTTTTGTGGTCCAGGGTCACATTTCTTATTAATATCAATGTTGAAAACAATTGAAATTTTGCTTTATATTTTCAGGATTCTTTGATGAAAAGAAAGCTCAAAAGAACAGTTTTTAAAAAAAAAATTGATATCCTTTGTAACATGTTTAACCCATTTATTGTTGAATAAAAGTAGTAATAAAGTAAAAGTAGTTTTGTTTGTAGCATACAGTCAGTTCTAACCTCATATGTCCTTGTTTTCCAGAAGTCACACTGAGCACGGAAAAACCTTCAGACTTCTCTGTGGGTCTTGGCGTGGCTGTGGGCGTCCTGGCATTTGCATGCATCATGATCATAGGAATGGGAGCAATTTTCTACAAGAGACACTGGCACAACGCACCTTCAAAAATGCCCCGGTGAGCTGAGACACCCTGCTCCCGCTCCAAGAGAGGACTGCTGGTCCCCGCTGGGACAATCTCTCGCCGCTGGAGGGCGTAGAACTGTTTCGGACATCTTTTCTAGTGTTTCTTAATCATAGCATAATGTCATTTAGAAGAGCAACAGTGCACTACATCAGCTCTACACCTTAAACTTGTGTTTAAGTGTAGCTTGGACCTGGGAAGCACAAAAAAACAGAGCTTTAATCCTTAGTTTATATATAAGGCTATATGAATTCTCTGTGATTTTGTGTTTTTGAATTGAAGTGCATTAAAAAGTACTGACCCATCAAATGAATCCCAAAGAGCTCACACTGTGGTACCTGTAAAACACAAAAAGGAAATAAATCTTAACGTGTGTGGAGGGTTTGGAGCTCTTCAAGAGCTCCCTAATACCTTCTAAAATGTTATATGTGTTATTTATTAAAAACCTACTCTTTTTGCTTAACCCTCATGCAATTTTGACACCCCCATATGTAGACTACTCATGCATAGCCCAAAACATCCCTGCATTTACAACGAAACGAATAACTTTTAAATCCACACTTTTAAAGCAATATTATAGATTCCTCCTGCATGTCTAACTTCATAAATAAAGAAATGGAAATGAAAGCAATTTCGAATGAGAGTGAGCCGAAGGAGAGTGCAGCAAAGCGTTGATTTTTAGATCTGAAGTTATGTTCTTGGCTCTGCACTTTGTATCTTTATAATTCCTATGGCAGGCTGAGCTCTTAAAAGTAGATGTATATTTGTGATTCATCCATTAATGCATGCTTGATATGAATAAAGGCTGCTGGTACAAGAACAAATCCGTGTCCTCTTGAGTGGGTTCTTACTTAGTAGCATAAAATCATGACATCTGCAATGGAAATGAAATTAGATTGCCTGAAAATAGCATTTGAGCCTTTTAAAACTATATTGCACACTTAAAATGTAGCAGAGGTGAGTGTAAAAGGTTGTAAAGGTGGAAAATACCTATTTAAAAGCTGCCTATGCTGAAAATAGGCAACCAACTAAAGTGGGTCATGCAAATTCATTCAGAAAAAGGGGATTTTCGGGTGCCACCGCTGAAATATTAGCATGGAAATGTGAATTGAAATCTGATCACAGTCTAATATCATTTTACTGTGACCTGTCAAATGCATTAATGCCTGACCTGTGTATTGTCAGGTGCCTTTACATCCATGATTAACCTATTTTCATTGTTATCGTTGTTTATGGAGTCTTAAGGGTCACGTTTTCATGCGTCTGACACCTTTAACTCTCACAGACAAGCTTGAGAAAATGTGATCTTATTCTGCCCTCTCTAAAAAAACACCTCACAAAATTATAACCAAATTTCACAAAACAATCACCCAATCATTCGCTCCATTCAGATTTTGTTTTGTTTTGAGGTCATGATTGGGACAGAAACCCTGTCGGGTGCTCGATGTGCAAGACGCCCAGAGGGGAAAGGACAAATTCGCAGACGGATCCAGCACAGAAGTAGGGCACATGATGATTCATACTGTCAGATGTTGAACTAGGCCATCATTTTGTGGCTCTCTTTAAGTCTCTTTGTTTCTTTTTCACTTTGTTTTGCAAGCATCCGTTTCGAATATTTTACCGCCCCACATTCTGACTCACCCGCAAAGGGTACAGTGGTTTTCCAAAGAAATGTAGCTTGAAAATATAATAGATATTTTAGTTTTAGAATTTATTAATCCAGTTTTCTTATCTGCACTGTCCTACATAGCACACAGCAGCCTCAGCTGCCGGAAATTTACTGTAAGAAATACAGTAAAACAACTCATATCTGCATATTTTGGTAACTAATATTCTAATGTTAATATACCAACCAATCTAAACAAATAAAGTAGGTCATGGACAATAATGGTGGCTGAAAAATATGCATAGACAGAGTACAGTTATATCCACGCCAACACAAAACACCATTAGGGTATCACTAAAATAATCTAATAAACTGAATACAACATACTGTAAAATAAACGTAATGCGTCACATCATTAAAAAGGTAAATTTTATTTGATAAAATAAACCATTTTAACAATATTTTATTGTAAGAGTTTATGTATTTTTTGCTAAGTATATATACTAGTGCTGTCAAACAATTAATCATAATTAATCGCATTCAAAATACAAGTATTTGTTTACATAATATATGTCCTGTGTACTGTGTATATTTATTATTGTCACGCCGTCATCAACTCCTGAACCCAGATCAGTCACCACCGAACACACTCCGTCACAATCCACTGTTCCAGAGTCAGTCACGTTCACACGTTCACAATCACCTGATTACTGACACCTGTCACCAATCACCCAGTCACTATAAAGAGGCAGCTCTGCCAAACAGTCAACGGCTGAGCTCAAGGTCGGTACGCTCTGATGCACCTCTACCTACCTGTCTACCCGAAAGCCTTCCTGCCTGAGTTGGAATCCTTTGACTCTACAAAGAGACTGAGTATCCTTACTGCAACCGTTACTTACCTGTTGTGTCTTGTGGACTGCCTCAATCACGAATGCCCATTCACTGTATGCTCATAATGCAACTTACCTGCTGTGAAACTTTGCACTGTCGATCTCCTCTGTCATAAATAAAACTCTGTTTGATTCACAAGAACCTCCGCTTCTGGTGTTTACTGAGCGAGACAATCATGTATACAGTACATAAATACAAACACATGCATGTATATGTTTAAGAAAAATATGTTATGTTTTTATATAAAATATTTATTTATAATATAAAATATAATAATAGTAATATATAAATGTATACACATGTAAATATTTTCAAAATATATACTGTATTTGTATTTATATATACATAATAACTAAACACAGTACGCAGAAGTAATAATAATAATTAAATAAAAACATTTATTTGGAATGATTAATGGCGATGAATTGTTTGACAATTAAATAATATATATATAAATATACGTTTTATTCATAAATTATATGGTAACTCAATTTTGTTTACTTATGGTAATGAGCATTAAGATCAAAACTATTTGTGTGTGAGTGCGTATGATACAAACTCAAAGTTAACCACTTAGCATTTTTCTATAACTCTAAACTGATATTGCAATAGGTTACTAACTAAAATCAGAGAAAAACAAATCAAAAGGAGAAAAGTGCATATTTCCACTGATGAATGAGAAAAGTGTAAATAAATTTATGCAATAAAATGAAAAGCCAGTAAATAGAAGTTATTTTTCTTTTATTTTATGAAGCTTTTCCAATCTTGGTTATCTCAGATTTTCTTGCATCTCTGCTGACAAAACTAAGCCGAAACCAGTTCAGATTTACCCACTGAAACATTATTCTTTCATCTCCACCTTTGTTTCAAGCGCTCAAGACAATAGGATGGAATTTCCTATTGAGGAAAGCTTATTCATTATTCAAAGGCCCTGCATCACAGGAGTCATACCCAGTTATTAATGATAGAATGAGTGGGTGAGAGGAGGACTGAAGAAGCAGAGTAATGAAGGAGGCAGAGGAGAAAGAGGGATGTGCTTTGAACCTCACTGCAGGAGTGCTGTAAAAGCTTCAAAGCTCTGTGGCTTGAAGGAGACCTGCAGACCGAACACACATAAGGACTATAGAGAGCTCTGAGCCCAAACCTGCTCAGTAATCCTGTATGCCTCTCTAAAACCTCTTACAACAACGGGATATTCCAACTGTCTAAAGACCACCAGCAGAGAAATATCTTCAGGTCACGGTCACACCTGTAGACTCACAAATAAGAGGACTTCACTGAAAATACAGGACTTCCATTAGAAAGCGCTTCACAATGTAACACTTTGTTCCTGACGAACATGACTTTTGGGCTTGACTGTGATGGAGAGGCACCCTTTATCTTCTGTGAAGTTTTGATTGAGTGTCTTTGACTAGTGCTCTAGTTTAGCATCCTTCAAAACCACAAGATATCAAAGGCAAATAATTTCAGAGTCTTTTTACAGATTGCATTAAACTACAAACATCAACAACCTTTCGATTTTTTTTAAACCTTGGAATAGATCAAACTGGAAAGTTCAAACTTGATTTATTTCATTCTGCTTTTTAAAGAAAATTTTGTATTAAACAGTGTAAGTAGCCTAATATTTTAATTATCATAACTGTCAGTTTACTATTATCATAATTAAAAAACATTATTATGATTATTGTGTTTTATTTAATTGATAAAAAGTGAATTATAATACAGTTTTTTATTTAATATTGAAATATTTACAAATAATTAGTTACAAATATATTCATAATGCATTTTAAAAATAAACTGATTATAATACAAATATTATTATTTTCATTACCGTTACTGTTATTTTCATCATTTATTAAATTTAAATATTTGTAAACATTTAAATATTTTAAATAATGTATAAAATACATTATAGATATATAATAATAATGTAACCTTTTGCTTTGGCAGTAAAAAGCAATTGCATTTATTCCAGACTGCAGCACTAGAGCATGAAGAGCACAAAGACAACAGCTTTTCAGCTCATGTGTTTCCATCGCACACCATGCATCCGGTCGATATATTGTGATAAATATTACGCTTGTCCCCGAGCCCAATAATTGAACTATAATCATTACCTTGGGACGCTGATCTATAGTCTTCAGGCACGGTGGGATGGTTGTAGGTTCATCTCATGGGGGGATCTCTCCTATCAGAGCTCATCAGTGTGGTCAGCCTCTCGTGAAAGCAGAGACCTCATTCTAGAGCATGATTGAAGACAGAGAGAAAGAGAGAATTCAAGACAAGCTAGACTGAAGCTCTGTGAGCAGAAAAGCTCCATGTGATTACTTCTGTTCTGCTTCAGAGACAGCAGCCATCACTTTCAGAAGGACACTGTGGGCTCCATTGAGAAAGCATCTGTGACAGATGGCAATAAAGGTAGTGAAGACATTTTTAAAAGAATCATATTTCACCTGTTGTGCTCATAAACGCCGCAGCTTTACTTCCACCGACTGAAACATTCCCAGGTTCACAGCACAAATAATGTAGTCTCGTCACTCCCTCCTTGTTCCAGTCTGCCTGTATTTGTTCGTGCCTGTATTTCGTGCTAGTCAATCAAAGTTGAACGGCGTAGCTCACGAACGGTATATGTCAGGAAATTGGATTGAATCTAAATGTGATTCCTCAACCTGGGGCTGTTCAACAGTATCAGGTCCTGTTGCTTTTTCTGTCCAATCCTAGTTTTCAATTTTGAGAACTGTTCAGGAATGAATCGTTTGTTCAACTCTTTCTCCAAACGCCCTTGATGAACCAAAGGTGATGCGTGAAATATCAGCGTGGCTGTTCATTTGGTATCTGAACAGTAGAGGGCACACATTCCGCAGAAAGAAAACCACTGTGTAAACGAGGGAGAGAGAGAGCTGAATAATGCTCGGCCTTGCTAGGGCACTGAATCATAAACAATATTAGTGACATACTATTTCTATTGTTCCCCTGATAAGATTTAATAACCAAACGCTGTGTCTGATGAGGCAGAGAATCGTGCTTTTTGTCTGGAAAAAATGCATGTTGCTATTACACTGTTTACAGAATTATCAGTTAGAGGACAAACTCACAAATAATACAATTCTGTCGTCATTTACTCACCCTCATGCCGCTCCAAACCCAAATGTATTTTCTTCAATGGAGAAATAGATGGGGAAGTGCATCACGTAACAGTTTTTTTTTCCATTAAGAGCTTACGGTTATACTTTATGAACACAAAACAAAGCCAGCACAAGTTGTGAAAGAGAGAAATGAAAGAATCAAATATGAAGCTGGAAGAAATCTATACTTTATTGCTTAGTGTGTTTTTCACACACCTTGTTGGTTTCTTCAAGTTGCATCAGAAGCCCCTCAAGAATACTGGAGGACTTTGGAACAACTTGAGGGTCAGTAAATGATTGGTTGAACTGTTCTTTAAAATACAACAAATAGTTCTTTAGACATGCAGATGCTACATGGTGTTACACTGCTGTAGAATAGCAACTATAAATGAGCCATGAGCATGAGCAGATGTGAACATGTGTTTATATCTGCACAGACACATTTATGCTTGAGTATAATACAGCAGTCTGATAAGGACACTAATGTAAACAGATCCCAAGTGCACTTAAAGTTTAATCGCACTCTGTGTCAGTTGCAGTCTGAGTGGTTATATTCATCATTACCATGACCAAATCGCCTTCATTTTTACATGAAGATAACAATAGTCATTTATTGAATGTACAGTAGCCTAATATATCCCTAATAATTACTGCAGAGGGGACTTAGGTAAGAACAGAGTTTAGACCGCCTTTGCAATTTTACATATAGAAATTTACAGTATTCACATAAGGCACGTTTCAGCTGGTTAGTCTGGGAAAACTACAGAGGCTAATAAAATAGCTGAAGACCAGCTAAGACCATCTTAAATTATCTTAAAGCATTCAAATGTTTGGGGTCTGTAGGATTTTTAATTTGTTTCACAAAAGTCTCACAAAAGCCACATTTTTTTTTTCAAAAGTACAGTAACAGTAATACTGCAAAAATATTATAAAAATTAACCGCTTTCTATTTTTAATATATTTTAAAAAAGAAAATTATTCCTGTGATGTAAGGCTAAATTACTGCTGCCTTCAGAGTCACATGATTCTTTATAAATTATTGTAATATGTTGATTTGAAACATTTCTATTATTATCAGTGTTAAATATGTTAATACTTCTGTTGAAATGCTTAGACGTTTATCAGAATTCTTTGATGAATAGAATTTGTAAAGAACAAGGTTCAGACTATGAATCTTCTGCTGTAACCTTATAAAATGTCTTAACTGTCACTTTTTATGCATGAATGCACTGAATGCGTTCTTGCTGAATACAAGTACAGTTTTTCTTTTTAAATGTTCTGTTATAAAAAGTCTTACAATTATATCCTGAAATTCCTAATCTGCATAACAAGTCAGTGTTTGCTGACATTGCAGGCTTTTCCAAGCGAGTGATTGTATCGAGTCAAGTAAACTTCTACAGAAACAGCGAAATGGGACGGTTAGTGTTATTTGTGTCTATATGTACACGCGAGAGCTTTTATGTGTGTTTGGTGGCAGGGCTCTTAGCGAACAGTCCCCTCCTGTACTGAGTGAAAGGGTAATTGACTGTGAATGACTCTGGCTTTAATAAACACCTGCTTGCTCTGTTACCTGTGTTGCATCAGTGCACCTCTTCTAGGCTCTCCAAGCTGCCATTTACAGAAAAACTCCACTGAAGAGCCTCAGGCTCTCTCCCTAGCTCATTAATCAGCATCCGCAGTGGACATAAAGTCATTTACTTTTGACAAGCCCCCAGTGTGTGCTATGTGATAGCAGGCCTGGCATAACAGCGTTAATTGGTAATTTACTGGAATATCCATACGAGGAAGTGCAGAGGACAGAGGCCACGGCTAAGACCAAACGTCTAAGGTGCTATTAGGTTTGAAAGAAGTCTAGAATGCTGCCGTTTAAAGAGCAAATGTCACATTTGAAAGCTACAAACTCACACACACAACCTTAAGAACGTATAGGTGCAGCTCTTACAGACAATTACCATGGTAACTGCCAAAACACCATAGGAAATGCAATTTCTGCCCTAAATTTACAGTAGTGGTTGCTGCGTCAGGCTCTACAAATTATTTGGGGCCCAGACAGCCACATTGAACATTGAATTAATAAATAAATAAATCTTATATAATATATATATATATATATATATATATATATGTTCTTTTATGTTAGACAGAAGATGTTTATACGGAATGGCAAATGATGGCAGAATGTAGTACTTTTTTTTAGTATTACACTTTCATGCATTTTAAGTGCATTCAGCATATTAGCCTACTCTGACATTTCTGTTCTGGTTTCTTTTTCTTTTGAAATTGTCAAAAACACAACATACATTATATATTCTTTAAATACTTACAATCGCGTTAACATTTAAAGAAAAATTGTTTTAATGATTTAACTGCTTTAATTATTTTGATTGCATTTAATTAAAAAAAAACATTCCTAGCCAAATTATTTTATTTTATTTTATTTTATTTCATTTATTTTATAGTTTGACAGTGATGGTAATAACAAGTTATCCCATTCTTACTCAAGTAAAAATAACTGCAACTATACTATTTTGCTGAAAATTAAGGTTATGCTACATTATACATTTGTGGGGAAATCCCATTCATGATGAAAATACTTATACTTATAATAATCTTATAATATTATTATAATACTTATAATAATCTTTATTTAAAAAAAAAAGTGTCATAAATGTATGAGACATTTTGATGGATGCAAGTGCGCTCACTTTAATGGATTCACCTTGCTATATAAAGATAGAGAGAGGAATTTGCCATCAACACGTATGTCTTCCAGCCCACTGTCTCACGGCTGGAACTGAGAGAGAGAAAAGAGAGGCAGACAGGTAGACAGAAGCATAGAAGAACAGCAGAGCTGCAGAGAGACAGAAAAAGAGAGTATGTCAACTTTAGAGTTCCACTAGATTCACCACACTGCCAAGCTCAACACCCTCAGGGTGACAGGTGGGAGAGAGAGAGAGACAGAGAGAAAGAGAGAGAGAGAGAGACGAATAACAATGACGGAGAGACACAGTAAGATATAGTGCTTATCAATACAAAAGACAACAAAACCGAACAAGCCCGCAATAGCTGTGTCATACTTAGAATAACAATACAGTGTTTGGCAATTTCCCTCTGTGCTTTCATTGCTCGCAGTCAAGATTACATTTGAAAAATATTTCAAGCCAGATTTTTCAATTTCGCTTGTACCGGTACAACATGAATACATTCAGCACCCCCAGGTTTCATTCTTGCATTGTAGAAATGCAGAATATATTTCTGCACATGAATGCAAAGGGCATTTTCTCCTGTGAAGATGAACAATCACAAATTTATTCGTGCTATTCACAAGAAGATATAATAAACTCTTGCTCTCTTTCTGGCTGTGCTTGCTTTGTTTACTTACATTATACTGTGTGTGTTTACTTACTTTCCAGTACTGTAATAACAACAAAAAAAGTTTAAAAGATTAGTTTTGAGACCTATAATGTAATATTCCCTTGTCACAATTTGGGGGTTTTGGGTAATATTAGCTTGAAAAGCATGCATGGAAACGTATTTCGCAAATCCAATGGGAATAGTATGCCATCTGGATGCTTTTGGAATACTATTTTCAACCTGCTATTATTTGGGATACGCTAATCTCGCATACTATAATGGGTAGTATGCAAATTTTGACACAGAACTCCTTTGAATAAGTGAATGAACCCAATTCTCACTCAGCAAATGCTCTCATCCTCTGATTGCGACTCAAACGTCTGGTGACATTGACACAGAGTGCTGATATCACCTAACCTTGATCAGGAGTGGGATGGAGAGAAGAGGGCCGCCACCTCATTCTGGCTTATTTGAAATTCTGAGTAAGTAAATTATGAACGTTGAGCAAATTAAGCAGCCTGCGCCTTGTCTGGCTGCCAGAGTGTCGGACAATACGCTTGACAAACGAGAGAGCTTCACATCCACGCCCCCTCTCTTGTCATCTCGCTCTCGCTCCCCTGAGAGACGTCGTTTAAAGAGCCCGGAATAAATCAGGCCGATGAAATTTAAGATGTGGCTCTCAAGTGGATTGCTGGGCATAAATCAACTTGTTTTTTTAGGGTTTTACATTCATTAATTAGATTAAACAAAATCAGGGACCATCATGAGGAGGGCTGAACAATACAGATTTTTTTTTTCTGCCAGTAACAAAGCAACAGCATTGTTCAATACATGGCAGAAAACCAGTTGTTTAGGCTACATAAGCAGGGATACAAAAATAAAATAAAATGAAAATAATTTTGGCTAAAACAATTATATTTTATCTTAATATAAAATATTAATTAGATAATTATTTATTCTAATTATATAAATTAATTATGTTAAAATATTTGAATATATAACATACAAAATAACATTCTAAATAACAATATTTATTAATTTATTTTTTAAAACATGAAAAATATTGCACTGGTATTTTTATTAACTAACATTAACAATGATTTATAACTGTGAAAAATGCTATTAATGTTACTTAATACATTAACTAATGTTAATAAATAAGATCTTATTGTTAAGTGTTACTGATTACAATAAGCAGAATCAATTTAACTTTAACTGAGCAACAGATGACTAAAAAACATCATCCAAGGGCCTGTTTACACCTGGTTTCTTTTTCCCTGATCAAAAACTGTTTGAAAATACGCTTTCACGATGGATTTAAATTTGATTAAATCCAATTAAACCACTTCAGGAGGTGGTCTGGGATGCATTCCAGATTAAACTGGACAAGTATAAATGCATGGTCGTTTAAATGCACATTTTACTCCTCAAAAAATGAACAAAAGAGACAAATAAGTGTGAACAATTAAATTACAAAAAATCTACATAAGATTCTAAATAAGTCTGATGTGTTGGCTGATCACATCCTCACATGCAAGAATCAATCACACACCTCTTGTCTTTATCGGGCTCTCTCTCTCTCTAATTGCTGCAGTTGTCCACTCCTCTCCAAAACATCCTATAGTCTTCCTTTCTCTGTTCCAGCACAGCCTACAGGGATAAATGCTTGAATAGGCACAGAGTGGTCAAAACTGAATAAATCCAATTTTTGTGCATAATGGCATTTCCGTCTGGACTCACCCCAAGTCAATCCACTCTCCAGAGGCCTCTGTACAAGGTGGAAAATGCAGAATTAGAAAGCAAAGCCACAGCCATTAAATTTAGTTTAATTTAATTTGTTCAATTACATTTTAAGGTTGGGAAAACAGGAAATGCCTACTGTAAGCGTTCCTCATGATATCTGGAAAACAATGGAGCAATTACACTTTTTATATATACATATATTAGTATATATATATATATATATATATATATATATATATATAGTGGTG
>JAUMHE010000002.1:1261597-1312367 GCA_032359235.1 Enteromius mattozi | reverse complement strand
GTTCTCCTATTTGATAATGTTCAGTGCTTTGGTACAATCTGTATTGTTAAAAGCGCTATATAAATAAAAGTGATTGATTGATTGATTGAACAAAACATACAGTTTCGTTTGTCGCCATCCTGCTATAAATTGAAGGGTATAAGTATTGCAGTTTTCAGTTACTAAAGCCGGGCTCACACTACAGGAGAAAATCCTAACCGATTATGAAATCTGGTTACAGCACACACATAAGGAGAATCTCAAATTTTAAAACATACACACACTAGAAGATTTGAACATTGTGGCGCATCACACACTACAAGATATTATTAAGATTATCATGTCTGAGGCAGCGCCTCACTTGATCTCCCGCAGCAGATAGTCATTGATATTTCAGTGATGTTTACATTAGCTAGCGTGCTAGCAGCTTTTTGTACTCACAGGTCCATTCAAAACTAAGGTAATTTCACTGCAGCACTTCTCTTTCTACCATAGTTGTGATACCTTTTCCACACATTATTCAGACTGCTGTTACAACAAAACTCTGTCTCCACTATCCAACGGAGCCGTAACTTACAGCAGTAGCTGTTTTGCGGTCTGCATTGGCTGTTAAGGTACTGACATAATCATACTACCAGATAATCCGCGCCAAACATCGGGACCGATCGAGGTGCTCGACAAGATTTTAGCTCCGTTTATCAGGAGGGAGAAACTGGGGCTAAATCGTGCTAAAAACCATGTAGTGTGAGCCAGGCATAAAAGTTACCTTGG
This sequence comes from Enteromius mattozi, assembly GCA_032359235.1. Taxonomy (NCBI): domain Eukaryota; kingdom Metazoa; phylum Chordata; class Actinopteri; order Cypriniformes; family Cyprinidae; genus Enteromius; species Enteromius mattozi. The sequence continues at coordinate 1,311,617 of JAUMHE010000002.1, read as the reverse complement.
TCAAAAACATGCAACACCTAATGGGTTACAATGGCATGTTCTTGTTTACAAGGTTAATCATATATATCAACAAGGTATACTATTAGTATCAGTATTTTTTCCCCTTTTTGGATCGTATATAGCAATACATATTAAAATATATGAAAAAAGAAATCTAATTTAAATTGTAAAAAATAATATATTTCACAATATTACTTTTTACTGTATATTTTATTTAAAAAAATACAGCCTTGGTAAGAGACTTCTAAAAAAAAGCATTTAAAAAATCCTTTGAATGGTGCCTTGTATGTCTCAAAATAAACATGGCTTTTTAGCACATCACTGATTCTCATGATTCTCACATTAGACCTGACAAAACACCATTAATCCACCATATTTGTGGCAGTGAAGTACATTTTCATTTTGGCATGAACTATTCCTCTAGCACTTTATACAGAGCAAGCAGTATACAAGTACTTCGCTATAAATGATTGGCAGATAGGTGGGAGCAGCAACAATGGCACACAGAGTTTATTACAATATATGACAAAAGGCAAGATGTTGTTAGAGTGCTGTAATAACTTAAAACCACAGGGGATCATAACCGATTCAAACACATTATGCATTTGAGTTTCCACTCACCAAATAAGCACGATTTGTGAATGCCTGCAGACATTGTAAGATCCTTTTCTTTACGGCTCAGGTTCACAAGCTGAGAATTGCAAGCAAAATCCAAAACACAGCCCATAAATCACAGAAAATGGAACAGGTCTGTTTTTCTTGCTAAAGGCGATGTCCTCTATATGCACAACAGAATGAACAGACAAAACTTCTGTTTCTTTCTATTTTTTCCCAATCTGTAAATTATAAATGTGACATGGGTTCTTGGAACGTTTCGCTTGAAACTAAAATGGCATCACAAACACCCTTTGGAAGATGATGCGGAAAAAAGGAGATACCTTTTTGCTATAAGTTGCAACAGAGAAGATCTGTTTTGGTTCTCTTTTCATAAAAAGCTTCAGCGTGTTGCTGGGGAGAATGCAGAGTCCCCAGAGGTGACAAACAGCCCTTATTACTGCCAATCTACGCCTACCTGCGCCTCAAAGGATGTCAGGATCCAACCTGCCAGCCCTTTGCTCATGATACTGAGAAGATCAAACATGAAGTGTTTAAAAGGAGGGGGAAAACAGGAAGTTGGGCTGCAGTGTGTGAAGGAGTCTGGAGATTTCCACACACATGGAAATGTGTAGCCCTGATACGAAGCGCTCTGTTGTCTGGGTGACACATCTTACGTTTAAACCAAAACGCAGCATCACCGTCTGTAACTAATGCATGGCTGAATGTCAAATCATTCTCCTTTAGGGACAATGCTAATTTACATGTCATTGACACAAATGATGCCATCTTCTTATAAGTATGTTTTTAATAGTCTGATATACACACACAATGCTTTTGACACAAATGCCACCTTGGTGAGCATAAGAGGCTTCTTTTGGAAACAGAGAAAAAAATAATTAATTGTTTTAACTGGCTTTACTTGACAGTATTCTCAAGCTTGCGGTCATCCCTGTTACTTGAACACCTTTTCCTACCCAATATCTTCCCTTCAGTAAACTTTGCATTTAATATGCATTGATACAGCACTACAGCACAGCCACTCCTTTCTGTAATGACCTTCTGTGTCTTAACCTCTTTGTGGAGAGTGTCAATGATTGTCTTCTGGACCATTGCCAGGTAAGCAGTCCTCCCCATTATTGTGGTATCAAAGAAAAAGATCCATGAATTTATATTGTAGGGATGGTCATTTAATGAAACTCAAATATACACTGCTCTCCAAAAGTTTGGAAACTCCCCTGGCAAAGTGTGGTTTTTGGATTATATCAGTTTAAATCCTTATCATAATACTGGCAATATATGCATGTCAAAGTCAGCATGCCCCTTTGCCAGCTTTAATGACTGGTTACTGGTTTAAACTTGGCCCAGGTTTTTAAAAGATCTTTGGGCAATCCTTCAGGAGGCTTGGAGTAATATATTAAGTCAATGCTTGAATAAACTGACAGCTCTGATGACCAGATTATGCAGAGCTGTAATAGCTGCCAATGGTAGATATTTTGATGAATTGATGAAAAATTTAGGTATTTTCTATGTATAAACTGTTTATGTAATAAAATATGTTTTCGTAGTTTGTGTTGTCCCTTATCACTGCAAAATTATCACAAATTAAATAGGATTCATGCCAATATTGTCCAAAATCCCATCTTTCTAAGGCGTTTCCAAACTCTTGGAGGGCAGTGTGAATATTCTAAAATTTTGAGATACTGGATTTTGACTTTCATGAGCTGTAAGCTGTAATCATCAAAATTAAAACACAATACTTGTAAAATGTTGTATCTAAAATATATATGAAAGTTTCCCTTTTTGAAATAAGTTACAAAAAAAAAAGTTTTTCACGATATTATATATTTTTTGAGATGCGCCTGTATACATCCGTGTGTGTGTGTAAGAGAGAGAGAGATTTACTTTTTTACTTTTTGTTTAGGAGCTTAAAGCATCAACACACTCTCAGACAAAAGTACAAAAGTTGTCACCGATGCAGGATCCCTTCAAAATGTACTAATATGTATTTTTTAGGTAACAATGTGTACTTTTAAGGTACCAATGTGCACCCTTTAGGAGTAAATAAGTTTTAAAAAGTGTACCACATTGATGGCTTTGTACTTTTTTTCTGAGAGTGCACTAACACATAATAAAAGTTGGCACCAACTATTCATCATTAACGTAATTTTAAAACATGCACATAAGGAACCAAAAAGGCACCTGTTTTGTAGAATGACCCAGATGGGAGCTCGTTTGTCTGTCTCTATCTGTCGTCTCCCTTGAACTCCTCATCCTTTTTTCTCGCTGCCCCTTTTTTCTCTCAGAGCAAAGTGAACCTCTGAAAAATTAATTTGCACAGTGCCGCAGTTTGGTGCAGCTATGTTAATTCTGTATAGGTGCACTAAAGTGTCTCACGCCTGGAGGGTGCACCTGCAGCTGAGCCGACTGCAGGTGTTGGGTAAAGCATCAAGCCAATCTCAGACTCTCTTGTTTTTAAAGCCCACGTGGAAACATGCAGGCTCTGCAGTAACTAGCTTGTGACATTTTGGTAATTAGCCTCTTGACATAATTCAAAAGGATAGCAATATCTGGTAATATGCTTATGACAGAGGTGAAACCCTGAAAGAACATTTGAGTGGGTTCACACTCATTAGAGACTGAGTTAAATATATTAATGACATCACTTAGAGTCAATTAACAGATCCTCTGAGGTTCATTCAAACATGTCATTCCTCGCTTTAGAAAAACACACAGGGATTCAAACACAGTCATTATTCTCATATATCTCTCAAAGTCAATAATGAGTTTGAATGTTGCTAACTTCACCGAAGATACAGTCTCTGCCAGTCTGTTTCAGGCGAATACATTATGACTATCATTCCAGGCGAATGCTTTATAATCACAGAATAGATCTGATCAGTCTAATTACATTTAACTTCCAGCTATTTCCAAGAGACATTTGCACTAATGTACGAAAAGTATGCAAGTGGATCTGTAAGTCCATTTGGATAATGTCTAATGTCTAAAAACTTGCTCCACATGTCCATCTTAAAAGCTTCAATGCTCATTTGGGCTCATTGGGTTTTTAGTTTATCTCAAGCAAGTTCTGCAATTATAAACCTTGTCTGTATACTTACTTTTGTGTAACTTTACCATAGTGATGTATGTCAGCCACCTTAATTCACAGTAGCCCGATAAATCACTGAAATCTAACTGATTAAGTTTACAAGGCATGAAAACACAAAACACAACAGATGCGTCCAGTCAAGGCGTTATGGTTGGCAACCCAAAAGCTAACCTAATTAGTGCTTATAATATAAGTATGAAGACATGTTAATGTTTTGCTCTAAAATATAAATAACACACAGTCATACCTCAAATACGAGTTCTGAAACCAATGTGTGCTTTAAAAGGAAATCATGAATAGTTTACAACATTTGTTGCAGCCCTTGGTTATAACGGCTTAAAGAACATAATGGCTTTAAAATGAACATTTCAGATATGAATGCATGTTATTTATCTTGTAGGCCATTACTTTTCCATGCAATAATAAATCTGTTTCTTGAAAAAGTGTTTCATGACTGCAAACTGAAGAGAGATGCTGGAACAAGTGGCAATTAGAACGTTGTTTCATGTTTTCATGGCTCTGATAATGCGCTTCCACATGTGGGCTGTGTTTGAAAATGAAATGATAGAAAATAATACACATTGAAGTTACTGAGAGAGATAATGCGGTTTATCTCTAGCACATGCAATTGCACAGGTCATTCGATAGTGTATTCTGTGTTGCCCACAGTAAATAATAGCTCTTGTATGCACCACTTGCTGGCCCCTCAGAGCCACTTTGCACACATAATTATGTAATCATGCTCATCTTGCCTGCTGAAAGCCTGAGATGGATCTGACAATTGGAGGCATTCAGGCTTTTGACAACCGCACCATAATCACCCATCTGATTCTTTCCCAGCTCCTCCGTTTCGATAAACATCAATCCCAACCATACAGCCATGACAAACAATCAGGGACTTTCATCAGATCAAAACACAGCACAAAGCCACAACACAATAATGTGGCGCTTCAAGTCTAAAAACAGAATCTGACCCTAATCTATTAAACATTTGGGATTAATGGTTGCAAAATGGACCTAATTAATTCCTAGAAAGATCTATATTGCAATTTCTTTGAGGCGCGAAATTCATGGTCCATTGAATTTAATAGATGTAAATGATGGATTATAATTTGCAGTAATCCATTACCAAGTGATTACTTTTTTTTCTGCAACAATTTGTAGTGAGCCGCATTGTTTCTAAGTAAGTTTTATCAGTGCTCGAGTGGAATCACAGACAATTATAGATGAAACAATTAAAAGATTTCAAACCAGAATAACACCTTGACTTTTACTCCAAGCGCTCCAGTGTTTCTAGATGGAGGCTAACAGTAATGAATGTTCAGATGAGGTTTTCCTCCTAGCTGTACGTTCTGACACAAAAAGAGGTCAGTTTCTTGGACACAAAATAAATGTCCAAAAAGCTGGGTTAAATTGCATTTGTCACTGGTGGCTTTTCATTGAAAATCCTTTATGGTCTTAGACTGGGCTTAAATTGTGCCATTGAAATCGATAAATAGATAGATAGATAGACAGATAGATAGATAGATAGATGGATAGTAGGGTTAGGGTTAATGTACTTTATTCCCATGTCATCAGTCATTACTTCAGTCTTCACTATTAAAACAAAACAAATAAATTAAGAAGCTATAACATAACTAAATACCTACAGACTTTTGATGAAAAATGATGGCATATGGTGCAAAACATTACTGATCTGTTTATCATATTCATCCCATTCTAACTGATGCATCCAAGGCTATCAACAACTTATTCTCACAGTTTCAACAAAACCTCATCTGTGTCAGCCAGCCAGCTAACTTACTGATTTGAAAAATTTGCCAAAGCATTTAGCAAAAAAAATGAACACTAATTTCAGCTTGCAAAGCATAAAAATCTGTATATAATTATAACACACGTTCAAAAGATGTAGTAACAACACAACATTGATTAACAAGACCAAAACACTCTCACAATCGCTTCAGGACTGTCAGAAAATCCTTATTGTACTTATTGTTCACCCCTGACCAGACAAGACAGAGGAAAATCACCATCTCAGCAGAAAGGATGACATCTAGACATATGATGAATATGCATCAACAAATATCTTTGGAATTTCACTGATGCACACTATGACACTTTTCTTGGCTTAAATTAGCAAGCTACAAAAGGCCATTTGAGGCCTTTGATGGTAAAATCAAGCATAAAGCTCTTAAAATTTATATGTGACTAATTAATATTCATATAAATATTACAGTGCCACTTCAAAAGGGTAAAAACAAAACGGTTATCCATTGAAAGTGAAAATTTGATTTTAATAAAAAAAAAACCTTGAATTAAAAAGGTGAAATGAAACATTAAAACCAATTGCTCTAAATTGCCACCTTTGTCACAAAACACTTCTAATATCTTTTAATACCTAATCAAACAGTCTAGTGTGCGGTTCATTCCATTTCCTATGACCATCACTAATAACTGTTTGAATCATGTACACTGGCAGGTATAATTACAGAGCACCCGCTACACACTGTGAATACCATGATTCATTTGGTTATAAAATATACCATTTTATTCTCAATAGGCTTCCGTGGCTCTCCCTCCAATGGAAATTGCTGTGGGCTTTCTATTAAAAAACACATACGGGCCGGGCGATGACATAAACACAAGAGATTAAACTCAGAAAATCTGCATAAACATTTCTTTTCTTGTCTACTGCCCACCTTCACTCAAACATTTGAATAAAATCAATTGTTCCACCTTAACAGCTACAAGGTTTCCTACCATGCCAAATGAGTCAATATAACAATCAATCTAGTGTTTAACTGACATTTTCTTTACAGAAAAACTTAAAGGCTACCTGTATAAAGCCCCTTCAGTCTCTGTTTTGTCCTTGTCAAATGGAAGTAAACAGGTCCTAGTATGAGAAAACACATCAGCGGTGCAGATTACTATTCCACAGGTACGAATGCCAAGCAGTGAGACTCACATAAAAGAGAAATCAGAAGTATAGTTTCACAAACAAATAAATAATAAAAAACTGTATGAAAAATACAGGTGCTTTCTGGACAGTTTTAGATCACAATTTCTCATCTCAAACAGAATTCCCAGCCGAAATAAATGATTCGATGGTGAATCGAAGCAAAAACTGAATGTCTAAATCATTCATTCAAGCACTCTGATATCACAACCATAAAATGGTGCGTTTTCACATTAATCAGTGAACGTTTGTAAGACTCCAGCATTTTAATGTAAGCTTACAACAATCAACCTACCAACAAAGCAACAGTACAGTAATATTAGCCCACTAAAGTGGTTTTCATTATAATCAATAACTGGTCTGATATCCATGGACAAATATTAACCAATAATAAACGTGTCTCTAAATGAACATTTGCTTGATAGATAGATAGATGACAGCTACTTCTGCAGTTTTGACAAAAGGCAGGCTGAGATGAGCCGAACTCCATCTTGTATTAAAACTGCAGGATATAAATTATAAACGCTGCAAGTCTTGGTTTGAAAATGGCGGTGGACTTGCAAAGGCCAGACAGATAATTAGTCTTCCATTCGTTATGCCTGGAGGACAGATAAGGGGTTCTTTTGTATTGTCCCATATTACACTTTAGTTGTTAAAACTAACTCCAAGGAGAGAAATTCCAGCTAATATCCAGCTTCAGCTGTCTCTTGGTGATAAACCTACAACAGTTTTTGCACAAACAAACGCTGAATAAATGTTTTCCTTCTTCGATAATGAAAATGTCTCAGGTCTCAGAGACAGGTGAACCTCAAGTAAACATGCTGAACACATTGAGCACGCGGTGACACGATTTCTAAACAATCTAATCAGTCATATTTCCGCTTTTGTATTCGTTGGCTTATGACTTTGTCATTTTGTGTGTGTGCTGCAGATGATAGATGAGTATAGCTAAACACATTTTCAGCACTGTGGTCTACTCCTCTCATCGAAAATGAAGTCTATTTTGAAAGCGCGCACGTTCGCAGCTGTGGTTGGACATAAAACAGCCCAAAACCGATTGAGTGTTGAATTGGTCTGACAGTTGAAAGAAAAAATCCGGCTCTAGTGAAGAATCTAGATCACACAAAATCTGACGCGTGTCTTAGGAACACATCACGCCTTTCTCAGTTCAAAGTGGACCCCTGGTGTTCGAATCTTTTTCAACGACCATGAAAAGGCACCTTAGTGTCTTAACTTGCATGAATATGTCCACGCTTGCTCATATGGTATAGAGCTGATTTTTCATTTGTGACTCAAACATGTAACAATTAAATAGTAAATTATTTACCAGATAATAAATTAACCTGTCATTGACCAATAGGAGGCGCTGTTTCTTTGCGCTGTTTAAGATCATATAGGTGACCCAAGGAGGTGTGTATTACCTGGAGAAGGTTGTTCGCGTTCTCGCTCAATGACTGGCCCGAGGTCATTGGACTTCTACTAAATGCCACATGACCAATGCTTTAAAGAATAGATAATAAAATGTAAAGTCTCCACTCTATATAGAACTTTGATGAAAGGTTCTGATCCACATCAGTTGTTGACTATAGGCTACAGTAGTCTATATATATATATATATATACATGAAGTGAATCAAAACCTTTAATCAAAGTTGTCCTAAAACCTAAACCAAAATGCGTTCTTGTCTTAGGACAACTTTTATGAACTTTTGATGAATATAATTAATACCTGGTCTGCTTTTCGTAGTGAATTTTGGTAAAGTGTTTGTTTCTAAACCAACATTTGCTAAACAGACATATTATATAATATCAAGACTTCAGACAGAATTGTTCTTCCTGAATAGATGACTAATTTACTGCCAGATGGTGTAGTTGCATCATTTATCAGCAGGGCAGGGGCCATGCTTACCAACTAAACCTTGACCCTTGATGCCACATAATATTTCACAATGAGGCCAAACATGTGACTTCAGCTGTCAAACCAGTCCATTAATAATAACACACTTAGCCAAGTTGTATCTGTAATTAAGATTAAGCTAAAACGGTTGGACTTCTCAGCTTTCTGATCATATGGTTTATTAATTGGTTTCAAAGGTCTTGTAAAAGTCTAATTATATTCAAACTGACATGTCCTTACCTGGAAGGTCCTGTAAGGTCCTTCATCAGTTCCAGTAAATGAATATAAAGAATTAGTCTTCATTAAAAACAAAAAAAACAGACAGCTCTTATGACCATTAAACACAGCTAATTAATGTTAATGCCCTAAACATAAGGAGACCTTGAAGTCTTTCCCCTCAGGCCATTCATTTAGGAGGGTCAGGAAGTTATTCATAATGAAACAGCTGCATCAAATTAAAAAGACGAAGACAAAAGATGAATATTTTACTGCTGTTACTAATACAAAACTTTTTGTCTCTCTCTTAAAAGAGAGCAGCACTGTAATTGAGAATGAATACATACTGTAAGACCACTTTGTTCTTATAAGGCAACCTCTTAATTTTGCATTAAAATATGGGACAAAGTACCATTAGCTATCACAACAGTCGAGTACGCTACATTTTCTCTCTTGTCATTTAAGATGGAAAAAACAACAAAAATAAATGCGAATGTAAAGCTTAGAGCTGATGTTATTTCTGAAATTAGGTGAAAGGCATATTATATCACAGGCTATGATTCAAATATAGCCTTGATATTGGAGTGGTTCATCACTGCATTTCATTCATTTTCAAATTCAGTGTGAGTCGGTTGGTGTCAGTTTCTTCCTCAGAGCCCCTCTGTCTGATGATGAGGTGAGAAACAAACTGAGGTGACACTGCTGAACACAGATTTTTATTAGCTGTGAGTTGTTCTGTGTGATTACATGCATTTATAAAACAATCATGCTCATCGTTTTATGAAACCCCTCAATTGTGAAGATCTCATCCAAATTAATATTCTGACTAAAATGAAAAGATTTTCTTTATGTATAATAAAACTGGCCTAAATTACACTCATAAGTTATCTGTACTGTTAGAAATATATTACAGAAACAGAGTACTATTCTAAAATATTTGTGCAATTTTACAAATAACTGTTTTCCATTTTAATATTTTAAAATGCCATTTATTCCCGCGAATTTTCAGCGTTACTCCAGTCTTCGATGTAACATGACCCTTTAGAAATCATTCTGATGCTAATTCAATGCTCAAGAATCTTTTATTGTTATTAACAGTTGTGCTGCTTGATATTTTTGTCAAAACTGTGATACATTTTTCAGGATTTTAAAAATAGAATGTAGTATATGAAATAGACATCTTTTGTGCATTATATTTATACTGTCACTTTGAACAATTTCTTGTGCCCTTGCTGAATAAATGCATATAAAAAGACTGACTGACCCCAAACTTTTGTACAGTAGTGTATTATATATTCTATTTAGAAAGGCCTGTGTGTGTGGATCGAATTGCAGAATGGTTTTAAATGACTCCCTGATTCAGTTCACAATAAGTGATTCGCTAGAATTATTCGGACTTTCCAGCGCTACTGATTCACCAGCAGCATGTGAAATGTTACCACAGCGACGGGGCTTCACCCGAAGAGGGCGTGTCGCTGGGGGCGGGCAGAAGGGCGGGGCTTGCTGTCCAAATCTCCAGTGTGAATTCACACTCTCTCCACTGCTCGTCCAGACTTCACCTGCGAACTACGCACAGAGCGACCGCCTGCTCCGTTCAACACACTCAACCACAGAGTTCCCTCGATAGTATCAAACAACTTCCGACGTACAAATCTCTGTTGAAAATATCTTCGGACTGTATAAAGGAGAGCCGGGGTTTTCTATAAGGATGCAATCGCTTATCTGCCTTTTCGGTGCCTTCATAGCAGCCGCCGTGTTTCATCCAGGTATGTCAGTTAATTTTTCATGAGAATATTGTAATTTCACTTTCTCGTTCTTTCATGTAACATCGCTGCCGCAATCCGATAATTCTGTTGAACATGTTCGTGACCATTCGACTGTTTTACTTCCTTACATCAATGAACATCAACAAGTTTTTTATTAGCCGTTGCCGTTCGTTGACAGTCATCGCCAGGTCGTGTGTTGCACTTTTCATTTTTCCCACGTTAAGAACAAGAGGTCAACTCTCCACCTGACGAAGATTAAGCCATCTGTGACCGCCTCGGACATTCACATTCATTCATTTTATCAGCAGCAGTAGGAGACTGCGATAAAGCTTTCAAACTTAAAGGATTCTCAGTACAGAAAAGTGAATAGAAGTGTTTAAACTTTTAGTGTGGACGGGTGGCATGACTTACGACGTAACGTTATTGATACTACGTGTTTCTGTTTCGGTTCAGCCTCATCATAAGCAGAAACACAAATAGCAGTGACATCACACCTGCGCGTGCTTCTGAAATCCCCATCATAGATCTATTGTATGCGTCAGTCCCATAAAGAAACTGAACGCGGGACAGTTAAGCTAAATAATAGTAATAATAATAAAGTCATGTCATCCTTTACTCACCCTCATGTTGTTGTTAAGAACCTGCGTGGCTTATTTTCTTACTAAGAACACAAACTGAACGTTTTTTTTATTAATACCCTGATATTCTGAAGTTATAGGATAGATTTGCATGAGAAACAAACGGAAAACACCCACTGTGCCCGGAATTGAGTCAGTGACAAATTAACTATTAGTTTAGTCGATGTACGAATCATTCAGACAGTGAACTGAATAATCTATTGACAATGCCATTGTATGATTCCGATGACTAGAAATACGGGCTAACTACTTTCCTGATACTTTTATTGTGATTTTGCGTTCCCTTTTAAGCTTGATCGCTCAATTTCCCATTCATTCTGATAACAAGCTTAAAAACTAACAGGATAGGCTATTTTTATTCACCCCTTTTTTTTAAATGATACAGAACTATAATTTTGGGATTAACTAGCCTATCCCTTTAATAAGCGATTGCATTATTTTGCGTTCAGGCATGGCTGGCGCCCAGCGTGCGCGGTTTATGTTAAATTGATCAGTGATTAAAGTCTGTGGGATTTTGTGATGCGCGTGAACACCGTTGCCCAGCTTGATTTTTGAGCGCGTGAGTGCGCTCTGTGTGCGCATAGGGGGAAAGAGAGAGAGCGCGAGAGAGCGAGCGTGTGCGTGTTCACGAGAGGTTGCGGAGGTGGAGGGCGGTGTTTTACAAATTCAGTCATTTGACTGGTGTATGCTTTTATCAGTGTCACATGCTAGTGTGCTCTTCAAAATGTATTTGAGATGTCTTTATTAGTCTTCATAAATAGGCTTAATCTATGTTAATGCGGCATAGTGATTGATAACTTTGATCTGGCGGCTTCTAGCTTTAATACTTAAGAATCCTTTTTCAAATGTTTTTTTTTTCTTTTTGTGATTTTTTTAATGGCCCACTAAAGATACATGTACTTCCTGATTCTATCTATCTATCTATCTATCTATCTATCAGATTTTGTTTTAATTTCAAAAGTTCACAGTTTATACTTTGGCTTTATTATAGCTTATATGTGGGTAGAACAGTCAACATATCCTGAGGTGTGACACACTATATACACCTCAGACTTAAAAATCATTTTCCTGGATAATTGCTCACATTAATTGCAAGACCACACGTTAATTGAGAGATTATTAATATTTTTTGCTTTGCAATATCATTTGTCACACTGCAGGACCATTTAAAATTAAACTAATTGGTCTTTAAATGGCAAAATGGTATTTGAAAATTGTAGGGGAAAAGTGCCTATTACAAGATGTATAATTTCTCTTATAAAGCCCTTATGCATATTCTTTTAAGCTGGTATGTTGTTAATAGGAATCAAAAAACAAATCTACACCGTATACTGTCTAAAAATACTTTTTAGGTATGAAACTGTGTAAAATGTATAACACATAACAAGATTTTTTAAAAATCAAATTAAATGTGTTCAGCTTAAAATTAGGGAAACTCTGTCACACAGAAGGAAAATGCTCATCATGTGACATTTTCCAAAATAGCGCTTGTTTGTCAGCCTGTTTGCAGAACTTCATTTAATTTTATTGTATGACAAAGAATACATTGTTGACTATAAATGCACTGAAAATTCATTGAAAAAATACAGTCTGAAATCAGGCTATTGTTGTGGGATTCTGTGTGATCTGGGTGTGGTTTATTCTCTTGCTTGGGGAACTCATACATCCTTCAAAATTTCCTAGTGTAGTTTCTAAAAGACAAAACATGACATCTCATGATTTATCCTGAGATGTGAAGTATGTCAGTACTTGTTTCCCCCATACAGACGTTGCTGTAAGCTATGTGGGCAGTTTCAAAGAGTTCTCCCCCACCCCAAACACACACACACATAACCCGTAGCCTTTACTCAAAGGGTATTTGCCGTTATGACCCTCTGGCTCTTTGGTTGTGTTGGAAAGGTCAGTTTCTCTGAAGTGCTGTCAGCAGGAGACTGATCACCTGTATGCAAACAGGTAAAGGATATCTACCATCTTAGCAAGCTCATTGGTTGGAACTTGCTCGAGATGTATTTTTCAGCAAGAACCTGCTCTGTGCAGCTTCCTGAATACATTATTTAATTTGTCGATCATTAAATAACCTGGCTGATGAAACGTTTCCTTATTGTGATTATGAAGAATTTTTCCTCTCCTTCTAAAAGCCGCGTGATTAAAGGACTGATGAATGTGGACTGGATTTAGTAGCATGCTTAGAAGGTTTCAGTAATAGTAATATTTTCTTGGGTATTCCTTAATGTGCATTTCTAAAATGCACACTTGGAAAATTTCTCTTGGGTTAAGTTGGGGTTACTGAAACCACAGCTGTATTTTTATTTCCGTTTGCATATCAGTGACGTCACTCTGAATGACATATGACTGGTGAGCAGGAACTGAAACACTCGATGAACCAGAAAGCACAGACCTTTGTTAAGCACGAGAGATGAAAAAAACCTAATTACATCAAGACCGACACTAAACTGCATCTCCACCAGGAAATCCCACATCTGATCATTTAAGCATTCAAGCGAAATATTCATGCCACCGTGGCCTGATGGGGGAATATTTTGTCATTGTTTATTGGCAGGCAAGGGCTTGAGCTGATTAATGTCAGTTCCACTTAGATATCAAACAGGAAAACGCATGTAGTGAAAAGAAAAGTCTAATTCATATTTGCATATTCATTTAGTTTAAGCCTAACTATGGAACTGCTTTCAGGAGCCAATGGGAGCATATGGTAAAAGCTAATTTTACAGCTTTGGGGCTTTGTTCGTCTCAAATGGTGGGAAGAGAGAAAAAAAAAACCATGAGAGCATAGGCTAAGTGAACAATGTTTCATGTGCTGAAATGATTGTGGGTATTATTCTGAAATTATTGGATCCAGGCTCGGATGAGACAGGCAGTTAAGGTTTCAGAATGTGCTTTTGACCAACCGTTTAAAAGGGTTGAATGCCGAGGCCATTATGTCATTATTTATTAATATTTAAATTCCCTCTCAACCACTCAAGCACATGCCCGTGTGCACACGTATGTTCCATCACAGGCTTTTACAGTAAATTACTTAAGCCATGTGTTGGACCAAGCATCTGCTCTCCCGTGAACACATGAACACACATGTACATTATCCCTCCTTTGTCTTTCTTGGCCATCAGACATGCTCCCCATTTGCTAATGGATTAATCGGAGCATTGCTAAGAAGGAAGACCTGCTGTCTGCACCGCCCCAAAATGGCCCCCTGAGACTTCAGTCGGTCTTATCTACTCATCTGGTCTCAAAACCCTCCTTTTGCCACATAATCAGGGGAAATGCTTACATTAGGTTGTATATGCCGATGGGCTGTTGTGTTGGTTACCAGCACTAAAACGTCTTTTCCCAAGATTGCCGGTTGATAAAAGGCAGTTGGTGGTCTTAAGTGCCGCATTGAGGGAATATTGTTCTCTCGCATTAATATTGTTATGCATATAAGCAGTGTAGCAACGCACAGCAGGGAGGCACAAGTTCAAGGCTTCAGAGATAAGCTTAAATGTGAGTGCTAACTTTGTGTGCTGTATACAAAAACGTCATTTTCACAGCAGAATTCTCATCTGCGTTATCAAATATGGAAGTGGCAACAATGTTTATTCAAGTTCTCCTAGTGACAGACCTGCTTTTCACTTTGAAAACACTCAAAGCTGAGTGTTTTCTGATCAATAGCTGTGATAGAACTGACTGTAGGCGTCAAACTCACCAGTTCTCGCTCTTAATCAGAATGCAGAAAGAAATGTAGCGATTGGACTCAGATGAGTTTATTTATTATTTATTTATTAATATCAATGATTCTTGCAGACTACTCACCAGCGGCGTTTGGCAGCATGACAGGATGTAAGGCGGAATGTTAATGAGTGGCAAACAAATCTTCCTGTCTTTTGAGTTTTTTATCCCATCTTGAGTTTAATGGGATGGTTTAAAGAGCCATAACTGACTCTTTTGGGCCACTCTTGCTCATTTATGGGCTGGTGATATAAATATATTGACGTGGCAGTCAATGAAAAGGTCCGGGGACGGCTATTGATTAGACAAGCATCCAATTATTTCTAGACAACGTGTTTTTTAACATGCACTTTTTGGCGGTAACTCAAGAGTGTGGTTAGTCGGTCAACGGCGAGACCACCTTGTGTCGTTCAATATAGCTTTAGCGGCAATTATGTGGCTGTTGGAATGTTATTTATAAGTTTGCTTATAGCTCAAGAGTCATAAGTCACCCTTTCTTCAGGGTTGTTGTATCGATCATTTCAGAGATCACAATGTAGTACCAATTTGAATGCATTTACCGCTTGCGTTTATGAAGCGTATACACGCGTTTTGATCCAAGGTTTTTTAAGCCATACGTTTTGAGGTCCACAATGCCCCCCAGAAAAGGATTTACATACATCAGGCAGCTTGTTCACGTGTAGTGGCTAATGGTGGTCTGGCGGATATTATTTCATCAATGTCAAATGTTTGTCCTGGCATTTAGATCCATCTACAAAAGGTTGCGAGTTGTAGCGGCCCTTAGCCCGTCTCCCTCCCGCCAAATCACATTCTGTCAAATATCCATCTGAGGCTTTGAGCGCTTCATTTCAAGCTGACATTCAAAGCCACACAACCTTTCTGGCAGCCATGGAGACGCACGATAACCGGATTCCCATTCTGGGTCCGTCGCTTTGATGCCGTCTGTGATGTGCAGATTGCATTTCTCCATGTGTGAGGAGACATTCCTGCCTGCCACTCTCTCCTCTTTAAGTGACGCTTTGAACCCAAAAGGGCATGACAGAGGAAGGCAAAGTTTTTTTTTCTCCTCTCTTAAATCTGTTCCGGATAGTATGAGAGAGGCGGATGGAAAGAAGGTTAGAGTACCCAAGAGCTCCATGGGTTAGGAACGGGATCTCCCAGAGCTGTCAGGGTGAATGAGGAAGCACTGACGTTGGTTAAATCTATTAAAGGTAATGTGGGGTGAACCGTGAGCTTGACGGGTGGCGGCCCTATTCAGAGACGCTCGGCACAAACAATGTGAGCGGAAGAGACTGTTTGAAATCTCAACATTTAGAGCTTTAATTGCTCTTTTCGTTGGTTCACAATGTGCCTGTTTGTTTGAAAGTTTTCTCTTTCAGATTTCAGCATAAGGTAATGCCATTTAGACTTGAATTAAGAATGCCATGCAGATTCCGGTTAGCGTTTTAATTTAAATCAAAGAAAGTGGAATTAAAAGGAATGGAAATTTAAATAATAGTAATTTCAAACTTTGTTTTTCTAGTAGTAACCCCCACATATATATTTAATAAACTGACTAGTGTGGAAGAACACTTCATTTCCCAGCCGAATACATTATTGAATTGCAACTTCAGAAATTCATCACAGGTAAAGTCCTCTTTCTGTCATTCCAATTCAGCATCCTTTGCAGTGTGGCAGGGTGACACAGTATTTCAAATATGAACTGAAACATAGTTGAGTCAAAAAAAGAACATATAAGGGCACAAATCCATCATGATTTAAAGCTGTAATACACTACACGACTTTTCAAATCTGAGCAGATTTTTAAAACACCAGACATTTTTGCCCAAAAATCAGTCTGTGACCATCATACACTATGCGATTTTCTGTGGAATCTGTCAACTCTAATCTGCAGACTGACTCTGACCTTCTTCAGCTTGTTCAGACTGTAAATCAGGGAAAATTGGGGCAAAAACCAGGGTATTCCAGCTAAGACATTTTTCTACATTTCTTCTTTTGAGTTTCATACAGTCATACAGTTTCGAAACAATATGTGGGTGAGTAAATGATGACAGAATTTTTTAGACTATATTTAAAATTCAACCCTGGTACAATCAGGAAAAAACTCCTCCAGACAGGAGTTACGCATGGTAGAGTTTCAATTGCGGCTGAGGTCACCAGTGAAAGAGGAAGTGGAAGCCTTTTTGAAGTCAATAGGTCCATTTTAGATGTACGTCATCCATCTTTACCATGCGGTTTCTCTTGGTACATAGCTCTAATGAAAAAGGGTCAAATGTTATTCCCACTTACAATTTAGTGGCCTCTTTTCTCATGTTCACATCCCTTTTTAGCACCTCCCACTAAATCATGCTCAGAGGCACTGAACTGTTGTCTTTGTGCGCGTAAGTAATAAATTAAACTGGTTATGTGATTTAAAAGGGTTACTGGTAGGAGCGAAAGGGAGTATGAATGGATGGGCGGATGAGGCTGTGGCTGGAGGAGTGCACGATAAAAAAATAACATTGCAGAGATGAAAACCTTGAACCCAGATCTCAGAGGCAGAAGTTCAACTGCAAGTTCATGGCCACTAAAATCACACGTAGGAGTATCATTAAGGATTGCCAAACAAAAGGGTTCCCAAAGATGCATGGCATATAAAATCAATTGCGACTCAATTTATTATTCCCTTTTCGAATTTCCAAAACGGCTTTGCCGCATGACTTTACATGCCATAGTCAGATAGCACTGGATTTTTGACAGGTTAAACATTCAGTAAACCTCATGGTGAAAATGATTAGGGCAGGCAGCCGACCTGCTCCGCTCTCGAGAGGCAAGGAAAGAAGCATCCTCTCATGCGATAAATTAGTTCCAGCTCACGCAGGCTGGAGGAGCTCCCTCAGAGCTCCATGTTGTTTTAGCGTGCACTGTTCTAATGCGATTTTAAAGGGTTGAAAGTTGGAGTAGAGGTAAATGGTTGATTATGTACACACAACCGGCGCACATCTGCTTCAGTTCACATCGGGGAGAAAACAAACCTGCTTTTTTCCCCCTTACTGAACCTGTTTCAGCACATTGAGAAAGGTGGCCTAAGGGGCTTTTGTGACACCTCCCAAAATTCCTGTATTCACGAGCGGTTCTTTATCTCACTTCACATGCAAATCTAATGGTTGAGGGAGTTTTTTTTTTTTACACTATCTGCACCTACATCACACATTCACTCCAGTTTTGCTGCTGCTTTTGTGATGGGAGTACCGCAGAGAGCAGAATGAAGCAACAGCCTTCCCTAGCCAATCTGACTTTGTCTTTCTTCTCTCAGTTGTCGTTTGAGGGAAACTTTAGGACGGATCCGTCTCTCTGTTTATTCAATAAATCCCACCTCTGGGTGTTTGCCCTTTTTGTTCCCTCCCTCCCTCCCTCTCCTCAAAATCCCTTGTTTCTTTATTCATTTTGTGTGACAGCACTTTCTGGATTCAGCACAAATTGATTTATTTACCATCCAGAGGGGTCAAGAACAATGGGCCCTATGTTAAAAGTCCCGTAGACGTGCGTGGAGGAAAACTAAGAGTGTGCTATGCTGAATATCAAGTCTGAGGAAGCTGTGCTTGTTAGAAGGCCATCGGAAGAGAAAATTGCTGGAGTGGTGAGTAGTATATCTGAAAGACACTAGGCTTCGCTGTACCTGTAGTCTGCCATTTTGTCACCCCATGGCCTCCACTTTACTATACTATGCTAATAATTCTATTGACCTGTCCTGTAATTTTCCCCACAGCAAATGAGGCAATTGCACATCCAACATTAACCTCCACAGAAATGGGTTTTGTAACAGCTAAAAGCCATGTTTTTTTGCCTTCAAAATGGCAGCTTTTTAATAACAAGGCTAACTGTTCTATTTGAAGTCTTCATATTAGCCATTATGTGAACTAAAAGCCACTGTGCAATAGAAAGAAATAGGAAAGTGAAAAGATTGCAGTCCAAAACCCCAACCCCCCTCCTCTTCCTTTTCTTTTTTTACAATGCTAACCAAGCACTGTATATTTTTGGCTGGTCCTAATTTCACATTTTTAACACATCCGACAGCTGGTCTTAAAACTACAGTGATATATCTGGGATTTATTCATAAATGTATAAACATAAATAATTCTGCTGCTTATAACTAGTCACCAGCACATTCAGTGCACTTTAAGGAGTCCACTTCATCTTCTGAAGTGCCGTTCCAGCGACATGAGGCCATTATGTATTTGAAAGGAACTTAGTTGCTGTCTGCTAGCATCCGTGCTGAAAGCTTAGGTTGATAGCACACTAAATTTAACCACAAGCTGACCAACTTCCACTTCTTTTTTACATCCTTATTTGGAAATACCTGTAAGCACATTCAAAGCGGTCAGAGATAACACCATTCTTGGGAGGTTTTCTAGTGCTAATCGTAGATCTCATACTGAAGGTATTTAAGCTAAAAGCCTGTGCCTTTGGTGTTCCCAGCGTCTTAGGTGAACTATTTGCAGGTGAAGAGTTTTAATTCCTTTTCTTGCTCCTCGTCTCACTCTATCCCCCTCTCGTTGGGGCTGCAAACACATTTTCGGAAAAGATTTCTTCAAGTGTGTTCCTTGGAGATAAGAGGCGATGTATTTTTCTCTGGGCAGTGCGCTAATCTTCTGCTGTTCTATATATAGTAGACACAAGCTGAAGTATTTGTTTGATTCAGGCTCATGCAGTGGTCTCATGACCACATTTCGGCTGTCATTTAATGAAATTGACCTACGAAACACAATGTCCTTCACATGGACGCAAAACCAAGGAGTACAAGGGCTGGATTTTCCATTTTTATTTCTCTGTCTGATGCTCAGTAAGTTCACAAGAAGTTTGTCTTGAAATTAAGCAAAAGCTCAGAAAGCAAAACAGCCTTATGGTGTGGACGTAAGATTTTAGACATAATAGTTTTCCCATTCATCTCTGTGAAATGACTGACTGGCTGAGACAAAATGCTGTTAGTCTCAAGCCCTTCACAACCATACTGAGCAAGTGTGGTAGTACACTTCAAGTCAAAGGTGGTAGACAAGAAAAATGTAAGTACATGCCATTAAAGAGATGATGTGACGGTGAGTAAATAATGAAAAGACTTTCATGGACCTTACAGAACCCTCAAATAAAAACTGACACTGCTAATATATACCATTTAATACGTCCTTGCCAAAAAATTATAGCTGCCTTGGAACAGATGTCACTAAAGAAAGATGCTTTTTGGTCATTTGCAGTTATGGCATTAGCTAGGGTTAACTTCGCTTTCCAAACCTTGACTCATTGCTGGAAGTAAACCTTTTTCACTTGGTTCAAAGTCTGTTTAATCCAGTTAATGCAGCAGAACTACAACTTTCAATATCATTTCTCTTATATTCTTGCATACTGCTAACTCAGGCGTGTGGAAGGGTAACGTATCATATCTCTGTAAAGCTTTGGAGCATGTTTGATCCTTTTCATGAACTCACGCCAGTGCTTCTCATGTCTCTGATGGGCTGAGGCAGCCAATGGCTCAGTGCTACGACTGATCCGTTTTATCTGCAGCATCAGACCCTGCACCATCCTGGACGGCAAAGTAGATACTTTTCGTTCTCATCGGCTAAACACATCAACAATGTTTTCCAACTAAGAGCTTTTGGAGGTTTTTTTTGGTATAGACATACTATTGAATCTTGAATGTGGTTTTACATTTTAAATGTATATACACACATTAAACAAGCTTACACCAGATTACTTGTCTATTTTTGATCTGCCAGTCAATACAGTTAAAAACAGAGCCAGAACAAAATTCACTGTTGTGTGTTTCCAAGCAGTAATGCACAGACTAACAGTATATGTAGTTTTGCATCCTGTCTAAAATATTTAGACTTATAAAGCTCTCTTTGTCACCTAATTTGCATTAACAACCATCTTGACTCAAAACAAACATGACTTGAGCAACTCGAACTCCAACACGAATCTCTAAAGACAAAGCGCTCCTTTATATTCAATATTGTTTTGATTTTGCTCAGATATTCCTCAGGTGTTTGCGTTTTATTGGAATCTGGGGCTCATTTCTTGTTCTTGGTCAGGGAAAGTGTTTTTAAATCTTATCTTAGCTTGTGCTGTTGTGGTAACTGAATCCTGAGTGCCCCCAGGAGCTGTGTGGTAAAACGGCAGGGAGGAAACTGGCTGCCCTCTTCCTGGCTCTTGCCGCCAGTGGCTATGCTGCATCCCTCTGCATGATTGAAACTACAAAGCAAAGCTGACTTTATCTTCTCATCCAGTTCAAAATATGCCCTGGCTTTGTTTCCCCTGCTTTTAAATCAAATGAAGTCCTACAGTATAGTGATGCTGTAACGGTGTGCCAAGGCCAGACAAGGATTTGAACAATAACATCAGGTGTCTGCAGTTCTTTCTGAACCGTCTGCTTTGAAGGAACAGAAGGTTTGGCTGCAGGAACCTGATAGTTGAAAGCTCTGATGTTTCTGTGCAAGTGATGTTTTA
Organism: Enteromius mattozi; assembly: GCA_032359235.1. Lineage (NCBI taxonomy): Eukaryota > Metazoa > Chordata > Actinopteri > Cypriniformes > Cyprinidae > Enteromius > Enteromius mattozi. Next base: position 1,290,239 of record JAUMHE010000002.1, on the reverse strand, counting down.
TGTCCTGCGTTCACCTTCCTCTTTCTGTCCGTTCAATGCTTTCACACAATATTTCAAGAAAACGGCAAACATTCACATGATAAACACCCCTTTTTCTCAGCTGCTTCTGATTTCTCTGTCAGTCACTTACAATAGTAATGTTTATGCTCTGTTAGTGTCCGGTTGTGCAAAGAGTTGGAGAAGGCTCTGCTTCTCACGAGGCTTGGATACGTTTCATTTAAGCATCAAGTTTGTCTCAGATGTTTCTCCTAAAAGAGCGGAATTATGTAAGGTGTGTAAAGTTACTCAACCACCATTTAAAAGAAATGTATGAGTTGATTTATCTCAAAAGGTGTAAACCGTGTGGCTCTGTGGTATTATCAAAACTTTGCTCTGTTTGTTTGAACATCCTGACCTGCCCGACAACAGCAACACTTGCTTAACCAATGGCGTGAGTTTAGGGCATGACTGTGTGTTTGTCCAATGGCAGACCAAACCAGAAAACTGTTATATTTGTAATTCTGTTAAATTGAATTGTCTGTTGGCTCTCCATTCACTCGTATTGTCCTCTGCGAAGAACAATAACAATATTAAAGCATCCTTATTTATGATTTATTAAAATTCTGTCCAATACAGTAGGCCAGATTTTGTTGTTTTGATTGTTTTTATGTGATAGTTGATAAATGACTCATATTAAAAGTATATACTAGTGTGGTAAAAAAAAAAATGTAACACCAAAGACAGACAATAATTTAAAGTGAATTTAAATATCACAGCATTATGATGTACAGGATAAAAAAAAAAAGGATGTTTATTTTGTCTGGAAATTAGATTCCATGTCTAATTAAATATTCAGTATTAGCTGTAGCTATTGTTAACTAAAAGTATTACAGAGGATTTTTGTTAATTAAAATAAAGCTAAAATATTAATATTAGATGAAAAACTTACAGATGGAAACTTAACAGAAATAAAATAAAGTACCAAAATGAGTAAAAATTAAATAAAACTAAAGAGATAACTAGTAATAATGACAAAAGCACATACGAAAATTATGAAAACTAAAATTAAAATAAAAATTATAACAATTATAAACAAATTATAACTGATTGTAAATATTTTTACATAACGCTAAATGGAACTAAAATAGTACATTACAAATCTCTCATATTTGCTCATAAGGTATCATGCATCCCTAATAATATGTATGATTTGTTGAAATTAAAGATAGAGCTCCACAAACTGGCAAGGGACGTCTACTCCGTTCATTAGACGGGACGTCAAGTCTAGTCTTGTGCAGTCCATTGGGAAGGAGGCAGTTGGTGGGCGTTGGGACCAACAAAAATGACTCTGTCTTCAAAGTGCAATGCAGATGGCTTCAGGGTAAAATTCCATTTCCCCTCTAAAACGCACACAGACACACCCGCTACGACCTCCCAGCCCAAATCTCACACACACCCCACAAACAGATGTGCTTTTGCTCATGCACATACACATACGCACACACACAGAGGAAAGTAATGAAAAAATTCATTCAACGCTGCTTTTTTGTGTGCCAGCAGCCGTATTCAGGTGAATTCATAAGCAGTTGAATACCGCTGTTCCAAGGCCTACATCTATTTTTCAGCTGTGCCGTGTGCCACAATGGCACTTAAAATTTGAGTAGAGCTGATTTAAAAATAATCCACTATTCAAAATTAGGGCTGGAATATCATACCACAGTATTTCTGAAGGTTATCCTGTCTTTCTAGGCTTTGTTATCTGATAAAAAAAGTCCCCGATTCACCCTTTTTGCCAGGAGCACTGGGCTAGAAAATGTGCCGGACAGCCAGGTGCCTCAACTGAAGTCAAGGCCTTTGAAGTTTTAAGGCAGATTTCATTTCTTCATCAGATCCCCAACCGAGATCAACTTATAATGACTAGGCTTCATATTCTTTTGAAGGAGCAGGCCTTGAATCAATTTGTATTTTAAAGAAAGGCCACAAGTGATATTTTGCCTCTAAGGCAGGAGACCATAGACTAGCATAGTTCTCAGCGTGTCTTTTTGAAGACGCTTCATCATAAATTTACACTGAAAAGGACTTTTAGAAACTGACCTTTTGGTTTTTCATGGCCTTTAGGTGAAATGCTTGAACTTTGGGTCTAGAGGACTTGAACATCTTTGGCTGGAAAGGATCTGTGTCAGCTAAATAAACCCACAGCACCTATGCGTTGGTTGGCATCATTGGTTTATTGGCTTTCCAAAAATAAAAAACTATTTAATCTCTGTGTTTGCTGCATTTCAAAGACATCAGGTGTTCAAAGAGGTTATTGGAAACTCGTATTATATAAATATGAATTAAAACAAAAGAATGCACATTATGTTTTAAAAGCCTGAAGCTGTTATACAGTTGAGTGGTGTGGGAATGGTATTGCCGCCCTCTCTCAGATTATTAAAATAACATGCATGAGTCTAACACCTTCTGATGCACAGAGTAAACAGCGTAAATGATTCAACATGTTCCCTAGATCCAAACCAGCGCAGAAACACTCTCTCCAGCTCTCATCCGATCATTAGCTTCTGCCTGCAGTTAACCGATGTGACCAGGATCTTAATGACTTCATGCAATTTGACTACATTACAGCTATGCCATCCAAACAGATGCGCTATGCGGTCCAAAGAACTAAAATATTTACAGTTCTGCACTACTTCTAGATTCATGCCGTTGTCATTAAAAAAGCAGTTCACCCAGAAAACGTTTTTTCATTTACTCACCCTGTTGTTTCAGACCTGTGGCTTTCTTTCTTCTTTAACTTTCTTTAAAAACATGCTTTTTGCCCTTGCAATTACAGCTGCAATTACAGTTGTTGTTTGGATCCAAAAATATCTTCTATTGTGCACTGCAAAAATTAAGAAAGACAGACAAAAAATTAAAATCAAAATATAAGCATATAATTATAGCATATATAATAATAGTAGATGTATGAGGAACTTGCATTGGATAATGCAGTAAAAAAAATTAAGCGAACAAAGATAGACGATTAAAAAAAAAATACTGGTTTAGCATGACAGGAGAATGATTAAATATAACAAAATGTTCTTTTTTGTATGAAAATTCATGTTCACATTATAACTTGCATATGATTTAAAATGAAGAAAAAATTGTATTCAGTTAATGGTCTCAGATTTTTGGACCTCACTCAACAGTGTGTGATTAAAAGTAATTTCATTAACTACATGATAATGTAGCAAGTGTGAGACGAAAATCACGAAAATCTCGGATTTCCTTATTAAGGTGTTAATTAGCTTGAATTAGATTTTTTTCCCCTCATGGCAGTAACACAGTGGGCATTTTTTGCTCAGAGACCAGTCTGATTGCATAGGGGTCTACAGCAGAAGAAGGGTCTGGTGTAATTGCTAAGTTTTGCAGAGCAATCACTACATGGGATTATAACTAGATTGGTGGCACTGCCTCTCAACCTCCCCTCCTGCCACCAGCACTCCCTCACTATACAGCCTCAATTTTGAGCTATTGTGTTTTTTCTTCCTTGCCATCACTTTCATGCTCCGTCACCATCTCTCTCTCTCTCCCACGGTTTCAATCTGCCTTTCTTTGCATGCCACAAATGCTGCATTACCTGATGCACAACATTCCATCTTTCTGCATATTAATATAGAACAATAATTATCAGACCCGCCTCTGCTGCAAGTTTCTCAACACTGTTGTTTGATTCAGAAGGCTTCGGTTTCCAAAACCCTCTGAATCACATTGTTATGGGATTAGTCAACCCAAATGTATGGTTAAAGACCAATACGATATCGATTCAAACTGTCAGCCTGATGATTTCAAAAAAGCTTCTGTCAATTCTGAGGAGCTGGACTCTGTGGCCATTGATGTTCATCTTATCTGCTGAGAACTGGAGAACCTGTTTAAAAACCAATCAGCGTGTGCCCACACAATCGCCTTTGTATCTCCTTTTCCCAATGTCCTCTGTTACTCCGGCTTACCTTTTGCATGATAAATTGGTTGGAACGGTTCACCCCGCACAACACCGCTGAATCAATTTAGCCACATATGAAATGGCAGCTCAAAGTGCAAGACGGAGCACAGTAAAATAAACTTTCAAGGTATTTCATATTGAATAATGGATGTGCCAGAAGCCATTACAAAATCATTCCGTTTTCCATCCTCCCGTCGCCAGCAGCGAATACGAGACGTTTCTAGCAAATACGGTAATAAAGCAAGTGTATGATTCACAGACGGCAAGATGTTTTACTCCAGATACTGTGATTAAATATGGATGTTTTTCAATATAGAGACTCTCAGAGAAATCTTTTCAGATTAACGCAGGTCCCTGTTTGCCACTCTCGACTGAATAGCTGCATTGAACCATATGTGATATTCTTTGTTTGTTCTTTGCTCTTTCATTGAGGGGCCACCCGTGCCACATTGCTTTCACAGTAATCGCAAATGGCAGCGGTGATACATCATTGTACATAAGGCTACACCATGTGTCCCCCCCCCAAAAAAATCCAAAAGCTCACATGGACGTCAAAGACGACAAGCAAAGGAGGGAAGCACAGTCTTCCTTGGCAGCAGCTTTATTGCTCAAACAGAGGATGTGCTCAGTGTACTAACGCTTTTCTGTCTGTCTTAGTGATTGTGTGCATCTCCTTAAATGAAACCTGTTACCCAGGCAAACAAAACACATTTGCTCAAAGTATTTTTCTGCTCGGTGAAATGAATTTGAGCTTCTACAAGCACCACCTAAAAGGAGTCTAAAGACAGCCAGAACAGTTGGCATTTCTGTCATGCAAAAAAGAATATTCTGGATTATATAGTCGACAGCGCTCTTAGCATTATGTTGATTACCATAAAAATTAATTTACTCTTGTTCCTCCTTTTCTTAAAAAACAATCTGTTACAGGGAGGCACTTACTGTACAATGGAAGTGAATGGGGCCAATATGAAAATGCTAAAATACTCAGTTTCAGTTAGTAGAGCCACAAGATGTAAGCAATGTGTGTAACTCCAGTTTTACAACCCTAAAAATGACTATAAAAATATTATTTTAAAGGAATAGTTCACCTCCTGCACCACCACCAAAAAATGCCATTATTTACTCACCCTCTTGTCTTTCTAAATCTTTCTTAAGGTGATCTCAAAAGAGTGTATTTTGAAGAACCAAAGAGTCCTTATTGACTTCCATAGTAAGGAAAGTCAATGAGCACCATCCACTTTTTGATTACAAGCATTCTTCAAAATATCTTCTTTTAGGTTCAACATAAGAAAGAAACTCATACCTTTAAACAACTCAAATAATACTTGTTTAACAGAAGAACAAATGTAAGTGCTTTTATAAAATTATAAGCTTCACATTTTTCTTTTAAATCCTCCAAATAGTGGCCCATTCATTGTAAGCAGTTGAATTATAACCTGCATTTTCTTTTTTTTGTAATCAACATAATGCCATAAATGTCTTTAAATGAACCTGACTTGTATTGAAGTCTAATTCAGTCTAATTCACAATAGGCCAAAAACTTGAGTATCTGACCCAGAGGAGGTGTAGAAGGAAGGGCGGCACTGCTCTTGAAGGATTTATATAGACAAGCAATGCTCATATCTACCCTCTGATGTTAGAGACAGCATAAATTTTATGGGCGGCCTCTGAAGTTTCTCTTTCTGACCTCCCACCCCTGTCTGCAGAGAGTTTCTGATATCCATCTTAAACACACAATCTCGGCAACCTCAGTTTTGAAGCTCGAGACACCGCAGCCTATAAGTCACGCTATGCTCACTGATAATTTACACCTTCTCAGTTCTCACTCAGTCTAACTAGTGAGCATTTCTGCCAATTATATCTATGACACACGGAAGAGACGAAAGTGGCTCCTGTCGTTTCTGTTCCTCCGGGTATTCACAGTGGTCCAAATATATCTCCTCTGATCCGCCACCCTAATCAGAGTTTTATCCATCTCTGGGTTTTGAAACAGCTGGATTAGCCTCTAAACCACACAAGCTTAACGGGTTCCAGACCGACGCGTTCGGCTTTGTGTTTTCTTGTGGAAACGGCGGTCTCAAATGTCAAATGTTAATCACTGACAAACATTAAGCATTTGTGAGATTCTCTTAGACAGCACTTCTGTATGTAATAGGATGCCGGGAGGTTTCTTTTTAAAGATTTACTCGATTCTAACTCTGTTTGTTTGCTCATGTCCTTTTTTTCCATTAGAACCAGTTAAATGATTGATTATAACGACACACAAATGACTTTGGCCTAGACAGTGAATCGGGTCTCCAGGCGAAAGTCTGTGTTTGTGTGACTAATGCAGTGATGAGTGTTGTTCTGGAGGAGTTTGAGTGAGCGTCTTTTAGATAAGCAAGGAAAAAACGAAGTGTGAAAATAATGAGTGTTTGGACAAACACAATCAAACGCTCGTGTAGCTTTGGAAATTACTTCTTCCATTTTCTCGTACAGCTTCAGGACCTGAGCAGAACTAGCGAAGTAGAACCTCATAGAACTTTCATGAAACTAAATGGCCCTCATTTGTTTACATCATCACCTCTTCGTGATTGGTTGTGAGTTATCGCCGTGGTCTGCTGTTCGCTCCTTTAATTGACTGAAACTTGTTAGACATAAATGTATGGACGGCATTAGCATATTTTAATTATATGAAGATCCACCTCTGCGCAGCCCAAGAGTAATTTCAGAGCGGGAGGAAGATAAACTAACGTGTCATTAACACACATCCTTTATAACAAAACACACACACAAGTCCTCAGAAAAAAAGAAAGTAATTAATTTATCTCAACATCAAAGTTCTTCCACACGGTACTCTCTCTCTGTGCTGTCTTGGAAGAGATGTTAACATTGTCTGCTAGATATTGATGGTGTTAAATCGTCTAACCCTTAAAGTAGAAGTTCTACAAACTCAGAGCTTGTATGTTGACTATCAGATGCATATTATACACAAAAATGGATGAAATTTTCAGTTTAAATCTGGTTAGCAACCAGTCAGCCAGAAAAAAAGTTGTTTGATACAATTAGTGTTTTTTTGAGGACAAAGTAGTCATTCTTGTCATTGACATTCCTGTAGTTTGAACAAATCATTGTTCTAGCAAGGTTATGGGTTCAATTTAGGAAGTGCAAAACTGCATATTTTGGCTGTTTTTTCTGAACAAATAAATTGACTAAATAGGACACGTTTTTTTTTTTAAAAAAACTCTATTTTTATTTTGACAAACTATGTTGAAAACCCAGTGTTTGGGACAGGATGTTGGCTGTAACATCTGTATAGCAATGTTACTAATAAAACCAATGCTTAAAAAAGTTATTAAACGAATAAGAAAAAAGTGTTAACAGATTAACTAGCTAGCTATGATAACTAAGAAGATTTGATTGAGGCTTAAGGCTTAGGAAGGACTTGATTAAGGAGATCTTTGCTAAGTTTTGGCTGTTGATACAACAGCGTTAGAGATGTGATCTCTTCTGGCTCGAGCACAGTGGCTATTTTCTGTTCTCCATTTCTGGCACCTCACTCAGCATTGCTGCTGTCCCCCCCGGTCGGTTTGTTGTCACAGGCTTGCGGTGTCCCACACAGCTCCGTCCTGGGTTTATCTAAGCTGGTGTGAGTGGATGGATGATTCCGGAACGACGAGTCTGATAAGGCATCGACAGGCTTGTGTGGGCTGCAAACCGCCTGGAAAGAGCCTGCTAACCTCTTCCAGAGCCCCCATAACAACTCCTGCAGGGCTTTATCTGAGACTCCCAGAGACAGGGTAACCTCAGTTCTTGACTCACCTATCTCTCCGAGCACTCCCCTTTTGATAGAGAGCACAACACTGGGCCCTCTGTGGCCAGCGTCACACACACCTGCCCCCCTCCTTTCACCCCCTGCGGCCTGCTGCCAAGGCCATCAGCCTCTGCTTTGGCAAAACAGATGAAATGGAAGAACGAGAGCACGCTGATATGAGCTACGACATCAGCCCTCTCCCTTGTTGCCATCATTCCCGTCTAAACTCAACTCTGACAGCCCTCAATGGGCCTTTCATGCGCCTCAATGGTTCCTCTGTCAGTCCGTGTCTAGAGTTCATATTCTGTGATGCCCTCTGTGGGTCAGAGTTCTCCAGTATTTCAATCTTGCGCCCACAGGCACACTTCAAGTGTCGTATACAGTCGGTAGCCAGATTTTTGTTTTTTTCCTATGGTGCCCTTTTCAGATACTGTGACTCATCTTAGAATGTTGACAGATTGTTTGGTCATTCTCATTTCCTGCTCATTCCATTAGTGCTAACGATACAACTTTGTTTTGATTCTGTGTTGGTGACTCATATGTTTAGCACTGATGAGTCTTAACTCCATTCGTTGGTCTCTTAAAAGCAAGACCTGTGGAATTTCAGGCACTTTCCTTTTGCTTGTATATCTGAAAATAAACAATAAGCTATAAATTACTTTTACCACAGATAAAAGGAGTATTTATTTGTAACACTACGAGTACCAGAGGAATAAGTTAATACGTGAATTCTTTTTTAAATAAATAAATTACATACATTTTCAAAATGACAATTAAATGGGAATTTATAAGACTGTAATTAATTTGTTAATGTAACAAAATAATGAATTAACTCAATAACAAAGAAAAGCGTTTGGCAAATGGACTGTTCAAGGTTTTTTCTTTTAATGCAGTTTAAAAGTTGAATTTCGAAGCATTAGCCAGTTTCTTTTTTCTCTTATTTATCCTTCTGTCAGTCAAAGACAATCAGTTAATTCCTGAATCAACCATTGAATATACACTGTCCTAAAAAACAGCACAGTAAAATTCTGGCACAGTTAAAAATTTATTATTTGTAACTTTTAACTACACACACATATATATATATATATATATATATATATATAAAACAATGTCTATTTATTTAAACATTTACTTGAAAAGTAATTTATTTATTTGTTAATCAATACATTGAAAATGAATTTCTCCATTTTTTTGAAACTCCTTAGGCATGACACAAAGAAGACTTACAAAACACCAGTTTAATAAATATTTCTACATTTTCTACATATTAAAAATCACAATTAACAATGCTTCCATAAAGTAGTTCACTATTCTAATAGCAGAAAATCAACAATATAGTAGAAAATGCTCAGTTTCGGTGCAAATCTACTCAAATCACATGAATGTTAAACTATGTTAATGTAATCTGTCAATACTGTTAAGAACTTTTATGTTGTAAATATGAATTATAATCCTGCACTAGAGAGATAAACCGAGATCTTATAGCAGGACTTCTTTTAACAAGCTCTCAACTGGCCTCTATGTTCCGTCTCTTGCGGTAGATTTTTAACGATGACCTTCCCCAGGTCGGTAAGTCTGAGAAGACTGAGGATTGTTTCTGTCAGCCTGGTTTTAATCCTGTTGTGGTTATGAGCCCTAGGTCCTCATGCTGAGAGGTAGGGGTGTTTCGAGGTGAATGGGGGGTTTTGATGTGATCTCGGAGGACTAACGGGAACAGAGTTCCTCCTAATGACAAACACTTGCTCTTTAAAAGAGCTTTGAGATCAACGCGGGTTCTGTTACAGCAGCCCATAGGGAGGTCAAACACACCAGCACACTCTTTCACTTTCTCTCGATTGTGAACAGACAAGCGTAGACTTTGGCATCCCATGGGAGGGTGTGCGTGTCTGTTCGGACGTATTTCAGAAGCAGGAAGCACTTTCAACCTTTACTGTAGTCAATTTAGATTAAAGGAATATATTCCAGGTTCGTTACAGGCTAAGATAAATCAACAACACTTATGGCAAAATGTTTGCTACTATAAAATACATTTCAACTTTACAGTGAGACATGCAATGAAAGTGAAAGTAGCCAATCCATAAACATTAAAATTCAGTTTCGATAAATATGTAAAAGGATGGGCTAGAGAGATCCACAAGAAATTTTTTTTTTGTTAAACTCAAAATTAAACTACTATTCAAAGTTTGAAAAAGCATGCAATTGTTTTTTTTTTAAAGTTATGTTACAAAAAAATTCTATTTCAAATATGTTTTATTCATCAAAAAAATCTAAAAAGTAATAGAAAGGTTATTTTACATAACACTTCACAGTATTAGTGTTTTTAATGTAAGCTTCGTGTTTTTGCTTTTAAATCCTCCAAATATTTGCCCCCTTGACTTCTATTGTCATTGCCTCACCTTAACTTCCATTTTAAAGGAAGGAAAGAAAAAAAAAAGTATGGGAAGAGATCTGAGATAAGCTAAACTTGTACTGAACCAGGATTATTCCTTTAAATATACCCTAAGATAAGCCTGGAGCAAGAAGATTGAGCTCCTCCTTTCTTAAAAAATGCTTCACAGGAGCCCAGTTTGACAGGGTGTGCCTAGGGAGCGAGCCACCAGGGTGAGGTGAAGAAGGATACCAGTGGGTGGTCCCCTCACAAGACTATTTTAACAGTCGATGACTTCCCCCTAGCAGTGACTAAGATTAGTCAGATAATAAGGATTGTGACATTTCAGAATCTGAAATCTTCATTTTTACAAAGCCACACTCACTAATGACTATTTGACTCGTTCACCTCATATTACGCATTCTAGAAGTCGCCTCCAGCACCCAAAATTAGAAGGACCAACTTGTGCCAACTTAATTCTCACACGACAGGGTTTTCCCTTCAGAATTAATGCTGTAATCCCTCTTAGATCTTAATTAGAGATCGTTTCACGCATGCTGTATTTAGAGGCCGCGTGTTTGACGCTTCCATCCTCCCCAACCCAAATCCAGACAAGATGGTGCCATACCTTTTAAGTCAACCATCTAACACAGAGGTCGGTCCCTAGGGCTGAAACCCTGCTTTGTTGGAGATTTCATATGTGATAGACAACGTATATGTGTGTGTGCCCATAAAAATGGCTCTTTTTTTGTCCAACTATGCTGGAACAGAGGATCACGACCTCTTTCGAGGGTATGAAATGGGCCATTTTTCAGTGCTCAGGTGCAGTACTGTGAGTGATGGCTGGGAATGAAGGCTAATGGAATGTGTAAATGGGAATGTGCTGTTGTGGTGGTCTGTTCCTTTAAGACTTTAAGCTAAAACACACACACACTACTCTGCTTAGACTGTAATGGTATTACCATGATTGAGGGAACCAGCAATTTTATCAGACCAGCTGCTGTTGGGATCCGGATACCATCTAGAACCATTATCTGCTGTTATCCTGTAGTAAGAAGCCAAGATTTTATTATCTGACTTTGTATGGCAACAGTGCAATATCCTGATATCTTAGCAACAGCATCCAGCGGGCTCAGTGCATTGTGTTATGTGATACATTTTATTTTGTACTTTGTAAACATTTTTATTTGCAACATTCTTTTTTTCCCCACTTAGGTCAAATGAGTATGTCCTTCACCGCAGTTCAATTTCATTACTCTCACAGAAAAGTAATAACTCTGGCCTGGACGAAGCGATCAGGTCTCGGATTTTTTTCCTGTCCGAAAGGAATATAAATATAGCCGAGCCCTCAGGTTGTCAGGGTAACAACTGCACTCCATAGCTTGCGGGCATGTATAGCAGAACACAGTAAATCAATCCAGAAGATTCCTCAACTTGAACAGAATAGGAGCCAGTGAACAGTAATGATGACTAAAGCAGCTGGCGTGTCGAGGGGCTCCGGATGACCCCGCTGTGGCTTTGAGCAGCGAGGCAAAAAAGTATCAGCTATCGCCCGCTGGCCTCACCCATGACTCCTGCTGCTAGAGCTGTTTATCTGACCTCTCGACCTTTGATCTGTGGGTTCCCAAGGTGCGCCAAGTAGGGGCCTGAAGGACTTTAGCAGGGGGTTGGGATGTTCTGTTCTCTCTCACCTGTTGGGCATAAATCATAGAATATGTGCAATATGTTTTAAATATTTAAATATTTAAGTTTACATTTACAATATTTAAAGATATATATTAAAAATGCACATATTCAATGATTATATATATATATATATATTTACTATATATAGTAATATATACTTTTATCTGCTGGTCCTTTCTACAATGACAGCATCATATGTGACCCCTGAATGCTGTTTTTCATACCCTTCATTCCCATTGTCCTTGCTGTTCCATTTGAAATCTCTAACTATAGACTCTCAAGGGTCAAAGTCAATGGGAGACATACTCCAAGTTCCTGAAAGGTCTGTAAAGGAGAGATTACTCAACTGATCACCATTTGTCATGCTATGACAGCAAGTGTATAGTGTGTCCTTTAAATTGTTGCTGTTGTAGGTTTTACAAAATATCTACTTTTAAGGATGAACAATATTAAAATTCAGGCAACTACTGATTAGCGGAAAATCATGTTCATTTAATGGTCAATAACCAATAACTTAGAGCTAGGTTTATGTTTAGTCTGTAGTAGTTGTGAGAAAGTTTATTTAAAACAATAGAACTGGCTAGTAAATAGAATGTAGCTATGAAAAAATGTAAGACGGCATTGCCAGGTTGCAGCACATACCGTTTACGCCGTCATCTCTGTGTATGACTCAACCTGCTTGCATGAGTTTGTCTTTTTCCTTCCTCCGTCTTTTTTCAAGTCAACACACACACACAGCCAGACGTGATGAGATCACCAAATACTTCACATTAATAGTAATACATGCAGCACCGTGTGCCAACAATACAAACTATCCGTGAGTGGAGGAAAGGTTTAATACAAGCCACTATTCCAACTCCCTGGGTAAACTCAAAGATCAGTGGCTTCCTCTGTCACATCTTCACACACACTGGCTTGGATTACTGCAGAATCTGGCTTTTAGTCAGGATTAGGGCTGTGCTGAAAGTGAACAACACAAAAGGAGGTCTGATAGTAGAAGACCGAACGCTAAATCGGCACAGCGGATCCTGGAGCCAAGTTAAGCCCACAGCAGACTTACTCTGGAGGGGGTCATCCTCATTAACTCTGTCAGTTACCGCGCTAAAGCAAGAAAGAAGATGTCCACGGGCTTCAATTAACTCGGTGTTACTGTATTGAACCATTTTTATGACGACACTGAATGCATCTGTAATAGGATCGGATCTTATTAGAATGGGAGTCTGCAGTCAACTTTTGGAAAGTTGGACTTGGCTAAGCAGCGTTTTGGGCATCTACATGGCAGTGGTGTTAGCTTATAATTAATGTTGTGTAGTGTGTAACGAAGGAAAAGGCAGCCAGGTAAGGCTCTGGTGTAAACCGAAGACCATCTGCTGTCATTTCTTCAGTGTTGTGCCTATATGCCCCTAGGCCTCCAAGAGACCCTTTTCTCTCTAAATGAGATTAGGCGAACATTGCGCCATTTGCATGTCTTTAGCGTCGTGGGTGGATTTGGAGCTGAAGTTGGCATGTGGCTTGCGCCACAGAAGTTGCACATTCAACATAACTTCAGATGAGTGTTCTGTACAGCCTCCAGAAAGTTTTATCGCCACCCTCACCCCACAGGGTTTCTGTCAGCAGGGATTTTGACTGCAGTTCCCATGTGTAAAATGGATAAGCACAAATTTAAAAGGACATTCTGTCTTCATTTAATCACCCTCTTGTCGTTCTAAACCAGTATGGTTTTCTTATTCTGTGGAACACGAAAGGCAAGGTGAAGTTTGAAGATGTCAGGTAGTTGCCAGAGTAGCTTTTTGTCTTTGTTTTAAAGTTTGAGGATTTTCATCTAATGATTATATTAGTTTTAGTTACTAATAGCCAGGCCCTGCCCTAACCAATTTGGCGCCCTAGGCAAGATTTCAGGTGGCGCCCCGTTGCATCGCAGTAAATTCCAGCTTGAAGTGTCTACTTTTAAATGCAATTCATATGCGACCACGCACACAAGCCACTTTCATTATCAATCATCATTCGGAAACTTGACATCATCTTTACCGCAACATTACTTCTGTCTTTGTCATGTTTTTCCTCCTTTTTTTCCTCCCCTGGGCACCAGACAGTTTGGGACGTTTTGACATGTTGAGCTTGTTGACCCATCAAAAAACGACCACCGTGTAGCAGGTAAAGTCTGATTATTCGGAAGAGGGGGGCGTCTTAGGCAAGTAGGCTATATTATTATTATTGCTACTACTACTTAGTAGGCTTTGCTATGCAGTTAAATTAATGTGGGCTTATTCTTTTCTGAAATCATAATACCAACTAGTTTTAAGAATAGTGGAATTGACACTTTTTTTCTTCATCCGTTTCTGGCACCCCCTGGATGTCTATGCCATGGGCCGGCCCTGCTAATAACAATGCTAAAAATCTCCTTGGTGCATTCAGGAAAAGTAACAATGTCTGATTTGTGAATTAGTTGTTCTTTTCAGTAAATTTTTTTAATGAATCATTCAATTCATCATTATTTTCAAAAACGGTCAGAATTATTCATTTACAATGATCCATTTATCTTGAGGGCAAGATTACCAGTGAGTAACAACTTAAAAATTCATACTGTTCATCATACAAAGTTTAAGAAGATAGAACGTTGTGAACATTTCAAGAAGAATTGAACGCTATTTGATATTTTTAAAAATGCATGTAAAGGTTGTGATCTGTACAGTCATATATTCCACGGAAAAAATGCAGACATACGGGTTTGGATTGGCATGAGGGCGGGTAAATGATGACATTTCATTCTAGGTGAACCAATCCTTTAACTCTGAGTATAAATTGCACACATCGCTTGGATCTGAAGTCGAACGGAGGAATGTGTCTCCTGGATGCACCAGCAAGATATTCGGCCAGCGTGACTGACACACACAGAGCTAATGGTGCATGTCTCACACTTCTCTCTCACACACGCTCACACTAAAAGGCTTACACTCCCACAGGTGTGAAACAGTTCCAGTGTGTAGAAGCACAAGGCATGTCAGGCAGTTCTCCAAGTCTGTGTTGCTAAATGGTCCCCAGCCATTAAAACATCTTCACACTGTCACTCATGCCCATCTTTACTTCCTGTCTGCTTTCAAACATGACTTCCTCCCAGTTCAACTAATGGGCAACAGAGCAGCGGAATGGAAACCTCAGAGCGAATGGCTGTTTTTCTCATGGGAACTTTTCTTTTGTGGCTATCGTGCAGGGGGGTTGTGGGGTGTTGTCCATTCCAGGCACACTGCTGGCCTTTCACCAGCATGAGACGGGAGAACAGAGAGAAAAACTGTCTCCGCTGAGAAGACCTTGAAACTTCAGTAAAACAAACACACAGATGAGCAAGAGCAGAGTCATCCTTCACCTCTCCCGCTGCTGGTTATGGTTGGGAGCTGAATGAAAAAAGAGGCCTTTGGCACCAAACACTTACTGTACAGTTAATAACAGGATTCTGCTTGGATACACTGTGATTTTTCCCATCCTGCTACTCGCCATAAGGCTATGGAAATCTGAACACTGCCAAATGTGAGAAGGATTTTTGCTGTGTCAAGACCTGGCAGTACAGAACACTGACTTTAATAGAGGCATGCGTTCACTTGACACAGTATCCCTGAGCGTGCTGTATAGCACAAAGACCTATTAAGTGGAAACACGGGCTTTCATATTCCATTTTTTCAGCTTTGGTGAGCTGAGTAAGAAGTACATGTATTTGAGCTAATAGTTGTGTCCCAAATGACATACTGTACACTATGCACTATGTACTTAACTGACTAGTAGTGTGTGGATTTTTACCAGAGGCTGATGGCTCCTCCCCTACCTCTATGTGAGGAAAGCTTTGACAGTGCGTGAACACAATTCCCCAATAATAGTTAAGTTCATTATCTGACTATTTGAAGTGCTTTTTTTGAGTGTGAACACTTAAATCCCACTAAAATGTTATAGAAAAGTGTATAAGTATGCAATTATGCAATTTTGACACATCTAATATGTAACACAAGTTACACATAACGTGTTTTTGTGTTTAAAAGATTCAAGGCAATGGAAAAAAAAAAAATTAAATTTAAAAAGCCACAAACCCTAACAATGACATACAAAGTCTGTACATACAAAGTCAAACAGTAGTGTCATTCTTGAATGAATCACGGTTAATGAAACAGTTCAGTTGAGGAAATGATTCACTCATAAAGGCAGTCTTTTGCATTGTTAATGACTGAATCATTATTTTTGAACAAATCAAAGTATTAAGTGAAATAACCGGGCCATGCTTTGGTCTAAGTGACATAAAAATACAGCATTAACTTGGTAATGACAATTAATTTTCAATAAAAATTCATAAACTTGACATATTTTCTCAATTCAAAGGGTTTACCACAGGAACCAGTCCTAAGCCCTCTTTCATTCCACTTTTACCCTTTCGGACCAGCGCTAACTGCTCAGTGGGGAACTTAGCCTGAACTGCGGTCAATCAGAGCCTACACCTGAATATATAAACAGCAACATCTGCTCACACAGTCGCTGTAGGGATCCGGTAATGGGAGGATGCCCGTTCCCCCCGTTATCTGGCCACTGTGCTGTCAGATGTTTGGTGTCAGGTTCCAGATGGACCGTAGTCTCCTTTGTGAGAGTAACAGACGCAGGGTAATGATTCTACTGTGTTACCTGCACTACTAAATGAGATTGGGGTATAATGATGCCCTGCAGCAAGTCTTTACTTACGGAGAGGTTTTGTTGTCGTTGTTTTTGTTGTTTTTTTCCAAATGGCCCTGCAGTGGGTTTAATAGCGTTTCATTAAGGGAGCCAGACGAACACGGATTGTGATGCAAGGCTCAGACTGGTTTCTTGAGACTTCCTGGAAGCATGTGATTTGCTGCTCCCATAGGAAACCCTTCAACCTGCACACCATGCACATAATGTAAAGCATTACAGAAATTATTGCAAAGTGCACTTACCTGCCTTCCGTGACTGATGGACAGTTTTTTTTTTTTTTATGATCATGTTCTTTGCTTTGCTCTGCACTTGTTTTCCTCCATGTGCGTATATATGCGTGCGTTTTCATTTTCTTCCTGGGCCCTGAGAGTGGTATGCTTCTCTCTGAAGAGGGCAGATAAAAGGAGAGAGGAGAATCACAAGAGCCATTTTGACTTTTTCCAAATGCTGTACTCTGACTCTTGAAAGATCCTCAAATTTTTATGGACTAGGGTCTTTTTCCACATATAGAGTGTGGAGGGTGAGCCATTGAGTCCACTATATGTGTTACAGGAGATGAACCTCGCTCAGTACGTTATAATAACATCACACATGCTGCTATTTGCTCTGTTTTATGGTGCATGTAACTGCAGCATTAAGTATGTTTTACATGGCAACCGTGATTTTCTAGTTCATTTCCACATTTCCAATTATGGAGACATAATGGAGGTTGAGGTTACAATTAGTCAAACTGAATTGAACTTTTATGTGGTCAAAAAGACATTGCAGCTAAGCTTGCAGGCAATTGCATACTTTATCAGTTTGCATCATTGCTATTTAAAATTTTTCACTTTAGGTATATAAGAAAACATCCAAGTTTTGGATAAGAGAAATAGAATTCTCTTTAACAAGTTGCACCTGCAATTGCAAAAAAGAGATCAAAATGAAACGCAAAGGGAGGGGATGGGACACGGGAGCTGTTTCAGGCTGACGCACAATGCTCAGTTAATTTGCTTCTTTCTTTTTTGCTCCTCTGTGTGACTGTTTCAGTCTCTGCGTTTGGCACTGTTGTGTTCGAATGCTATGATAATTGGATTTTTGTTTTGTTGTGGCAAAGGGAGTTCTATGTCAAAGAGTTTTCGCTGAATGAGAAATTTGATAAATTCAGCAGAGAAACTTTGCGACTTTCAGAGTGAGTGTGTATGTGTTACGGAAAAGTGAGAGAGCAATCCTTGACATTTCAACATTCAAGATGGTTTTTTTTTACCTTTTAAAACCTTTCATTTTCAGTGACATTTCCCATGTGTCACCTGTATAGCCACTCCTACAAATGGACATGGCTGATGGATAATTGCACAGCTATTCAAGTAATGTTCGATGAAGTTTTTTTTAATCTACTTGCTTTAGGTTTGGTATGTTGCTTCCTTGTTCAACTTCATTCCGCAGTATTTTTCTCTTGAATTATGGATAATGAGATTGATGTTATTTTTTCACCTTTTACTGCAGTAAAATTTAAGATTGTTAGAGTACAGATCCCCTTAGTGACACGTAAAAATCCTTTAGTAGTATAAAAGAATAGCTCTAACCAGACTATGCTAATAGTTTTGTTCCAGTAAATAACTCTTCCCAGAAAGGTCTGATTAAAATGCTGTCCATAATTACCATGGCTGCTTCCTTTTGCACTTTTGCATTTTTAAGCATCCTAAAAACCTTCCATTTTGTTTTAAACAGCATGCCGTAAATGAAGATTGTCAATTTCAAATGTCATAATTTGACTGAGTGAAACAGTATATTCAATGAAAAAATTAGAACAGGAACTACTCACTCTTTTATATAGACAGTAAATCAGAAGTGCTTCTGATATCACAAACCTTAAGAGCACAAAACTAATTAACTTGCAATTTAGTTAGTGACTTGACTATTAATTCAGTATCCGCTCTGACTGATTCAGTGAGTTTATTCAGTTTAAGGATTCAAACCAGTAAATTGAGTCTTTTTGAATGATACTTTGATACTTTGAATGATACCTTGCATCTGCTCACACTGTTTTGTCTGTGAGTGAACCTAAATGGAAAGATGTGATCTCTATTACAGTTACTTATTGTTGATGACCAGAAATGTCTGTTAAGAAAGTAAATAGGGTCGTTATGGATATGACTTTAAGATCCTACTCAACTTTTCTCATCATCTGGATTCATTGTAGATGTACACCTTCTCTATTACCTTTGACACCTATTGGCATAATCCTGATGTCAGGGCTATTTGACTAGAATTCATTTGAATAGCAAACATGGTGAATGGTAAGGAGTGCAAAGGTTCCTTAAGCCTGGAAGAAACTTGAGTTCAGTGTACACAGACGCAGAATGAATGCCCCCCTTGAGAGTGTTTTGGCATAGCAGAGTGGCCTCTGGATTAAAATGCTGGCCCATGCCTCAGTGCAGAGACAAACCTCCGCTATCAATGGGATTGAAATCTCTCAGTACAGACAGCACTGTAGCAGTGAGCACTGGGAGTGCCAGCATTGATCTGAAACACCCAACAGAGGTACGGCAACAGACTGAGAGGAGAGCGAGAGAAGAGGAGGAGTAGAAGAAAAAGAAAGCTGGTTGTATGATGATGCTTATCCCTATGAGAGTCCAGAAGCCCTGTGGTTTCTTTCTCAGCACGTTCACTCTCTCACACGCTGCCGTTCCTCTCTTCTTTTCTCAGTGTGCCCAATGAACAAAAACAACCCTTAATTCCAGCTCGACATATTCTTCTCCTTTCTTCCGCCACATGAACACATCTGTCCCAACCCAGTCCTGATACCCAAGGCAGTGAGAAAAATGTTTGCATTGATTTCTTTTTCCATGGGAGTGGATCTCTAGAGTCTGGTGCCCAAGGTTGCACCAGTGAATGTTATCACCAGACTCATAATTCTCAGAAATCGTATTGACTCCTATAATAGTCATTTGGCTCAGTTTGCTCAATTTGTCCTGTTATACAGCCCTCAAGGTTTTCCTATAGAAAATCTGTAATTTACTTGAATTGAGTAAGTCTGTTTGGTTAGTTCAACGAGGCAGAAATTGCATCTTTCCTGCCAGATAAGCCCTTTTGGGCATGTGTTGCTGGCAGTGCTATTGAGAAACCAACTCTAACGTAGTTAGGGCAATTATAGTGTGTTTCTCGCCCTTTCACATCCATGTCGCTGTACCTCACACTCCCTGCCACCTGTTCAGTGAAGCACATGCTGTGCATAGAGATGAACTGTCTCTGTCTGTGTCTTTTTCTTTGTCTCTCTCTCTCTCCATTGCCTATATGTCAGGCATTACAGGTGTGATCGAGTGAATCTCACAATCGTATCCAGGTCAAAGTGTACTCTAAAGTCAAAGGACAAAGAAAAAATGTCTGAAAAGCAAACTAAAGTTGCATGTATGTCTACATTTCTTACTGTAATGCATTTTGTAACAGTTCACAGACTCTTCTCAGTGGCGATTCATCACTGTAATAGAGTAAAAATGCAGTTTCTGTGCATAGATTACAATTACACTTTTGTATATGGATTTATAAACATGTATAAAAGCATTATGGTAATGCGAATATGGAATATGTAAAGCTGATAATCTAACAGGTTAATTTAAGTATGATTATTTATGAATAATGGAAACGCACTTAAAGTGTTTTCTTCTACAAAAAAGAAGTAAAATTTTAGCAATTAATCAGTGATGGCTGATGGGTTGTAGGCATACTAAATTCTTGCAGTCTAGCGAACTGGAGGATTTAAAGGGCTTTACTGGAAAATTGCGCATATACACATATGAACTATATAAGATCATAGAAATATAATGTTATTTCACTTTGTAAGAACCTTTAATCCAGGGTTTGGTATATTTTATGATTTACATTGGTGACATTACAAAAAGAAAATCCACATTATGAAGCATTTTTAATAACAGTAAAATGTTTATTTTCTTTATATTGATATTGGATTGAAATATGTACCTATAATAAATACCTCTGAATGTTTTGTGAGACTCAATCCAATAGCCCATGGTGTTACAAGCCCTATCGTGTAGCATACCACGTTTAACTGTGTCACCATCCTGGAATGTTTGGAAGCAACAGACACTTCTCCCAGCCGTTAAAAATTCGCATAGTTATGAAAAGTGTCCTTGCAATGCACCAACAAAGGGTCATATCCCTACCTCACCTCAATGCCTCAGGCTACGTCTGTGTGCCTAGAAAATAAGCAGCGTACTCTCAAAAGAAGCCCCTGCCTTAATAATAGCAACACGTATTCCTGTTCCAGTCTCAAACTCTCGACCTTCACTTCAGTGCATACTGATGTCTATTATAAGAGGTCTGGTCAGACACACGCAGGTCTCCATGGTCCTCTGCAGGGTTTGCATTTGTTTAAGTGGGTTGTTGAGTCAGTCTGCCTGCATAGTGCTGCGTTAAAGGTGAGAACGGCACACTGCCCTGTAGAAAACGGATTTGGCTCACTTTGGCTATTCAGTAAGGGGGGAATGCACATAGAATACATTTTGTTCACTATTATTTCTATTAATTTGTATGCATTGCATTGTTTTGCCGCCTGATTCACTTAAGAAATTATGCAAATTAATGACAAAAATCTGTAGAATGCAATTAGCGTGGTGCAATTCCCAGTCTTGTGAGTACTGATTCGATTTCACAAGCTTTTGATTTGATTTCGATTTATGATTCATTTAGCTTATATGAAAAACATTTTCTCTCTGCAACTTCTGTAAACAAACAGGTAGTGTTTCACACTGCATCAAATCAGTATATATGATTCATTTGATTCATATCATTGCTATGTTTTTGGTTCAGTAAACAAAAATTGGCTTATAAGAGTCATTTATATGTGAACCCAACTGCACTAAATCATACCGTATATTTTCAATATACTAAAAAAAAAATGTGTTTATGATTCAGTGATCACTTTGTTTTTGATTCACTAAAGCGAACTAGTTCATATTTGTTAATGAACTAAATCATGCTGTGTGTTTTCAGTTTACTTTCATAAGTTGATTATGAATCAGACTACACTGGTTCTATGATCATGATAACTTAACAGAAAGACATTTCTTGCCATTTGTTTTTGTCTTTTTATTGCATAAAAAAGACGGCCAACTCATATTCAACTGCAGTAACATGATTTCGTTTGTCAAATCTCTGAAGATTCAGCAGTGGAGGAGTACTAGAATCAGCTCTTTAAAATGCCCAAAAGTACACTCATCAACTTTGCACCTCTGATGTGCCTGATTTAAACCCTCATTTGATGAGCTTTTGATGAATAAGTGCTGCCATGATCAATAGAAACTTTACATTAGCATCACTTTGTAATTTAATGCTGTTTTCTGCTTGCTTTTCACCAGAAAAGAATGAAAATAACTTGATTTAAATACAACGTAGCACTTTTTATGCACATTTGGCAACTGGATTGCGATTGTTTAGTGACTAAGATGGTCTTCATTGTGGCTAAAACTGTTGCTCCACAACACTTTAGTGAATTCTCCCTTGGTGCAACAGACCAAAAAGGCTGGAGAGAGAGAGAGAGAGAGAGAGAGAGAAAGACAGGTTGTGCATGGATGAGGCAGCTATCCTCTGAGAGTTTCTGCTCTTCATTTCATCAAGTCAATTATTTCAGCACTCCAGGCTCTGTGCCCGTCCGCTCCTGAAAGCCTCGGCCATGGATGGGTCAATTAGCCTGCATGCATCACCAGAGGCCCTCTACAAGGAGCAGGATAAGAAAAAAGATGCTCTGATTTCTTCGCCTGCCTGAGGTATAATGAAGACTTCCCTAATAAAGACACTGCCCTTGACTGAGCCGCACACTTGCGGCATACCTACTGTTCGCTTCTGAGCACATAGTCACGTCGGCGTGTGTTTGTGTGCTTCATTACTCTGCGTGTGCTGGCTGTCTTAATCAATTACTTCTTGCTTGTTAACAGCACTGGGGACCAGATTCAGTGGGCGAAGAGCATTGATCCCCAGTTCGCATTTGCATCAGGAGTGGCTTGTTCTCGTTCTTGGCCAGACTGTGGTGTGCAAACTTCTCCGGATCAGCTTAATAACCGATCGCTTACTTTCTCGCCCAATGTTCAGACATGGCATGATGGATGGGAACTCTTTTTGTACATTGCTATTAGAGTGTCTCCATCCACAGGAAGCCCATCAGAGTCTTAATCTCTCTCCCCACTTGCCTCATTATTATTTAATGTGGTTAGTCAGAAACGAGAGGTATTATGTTGACAGCGTGATGGTTTTAGGCTAATGGAAGGGAAGTCAAGTTAATAGTATGGACGCAGCTCTGCCAAAAGCAGATTTCCTCTTGTGAGTACGGGATGAAGTCGTTTTAGATGGTGTTTATTAGACTGCTGAAGGCGATGTTCCTCCTCAGCAAATGTCATTAATGGCCATCTTGCGCTAGTCGTGGAGGAAGGCCAATTATCGCTGTGTGCCGTGATCCTTGAATGTGTGTTTTTCCATATGTCTTAATGAAAACAGTACACAGAGGCACTGTGCGGTGGTCGATTCAACTCTTATGGGGTTGCAAATTTATTGGAACATAATCAAAGGCACATCTACTGCTTCTAGAGAACTGGCCCTGATCCTGAACGGAGCTTTGCTTTGGTTCTCAGAGCAAATATTTGCTCTGTTCTCAGAGGAAAGTCACAGAGCTATGCCCTGCTGAAAATATATTGCCGGTTTGCTGCCGTCGCCACCAGACTTCTTAATTAACTAGCTTAAACAGTCCCACGATCAACCAGTTTCACCAGAAAAACGGGTAAACCAGCATTAACCAACATGAACCAATTCTATAAAGCCTTCACAAGTTGAAAAAGGGTTTCGATAAATGCATACATGTTTCTTTGCAACCACTCAGAACGCCCTTGAAACTATGCAAAATACTCCTTCTGGAAAATACATATTATTCTATTAACTTAGTATAGGTTGTATCTGTTCTGTAGCTGTGCAAGGTGTTGTGTGGTTCAAGATTGAAACAGCTAGAAATATACAGTATTACTAACGTATTTCACAACATAGTTACCATGGATTTGTTACCCACCATGGATGGATTTTCCAATGGGAAATCATTTCAGTAGCTAATATCATGTGGCAAATTTGTTGAAAGAGACTCTCAGTGCATCTCAGTTGAAACATCTCTGTAGCTGCACTGCAGTCTCCAGGACCGACTGATCCCAGTTGAAGTCCAGACATTAAAAGGGAAGCGAGAGAGATGATGAGAGAGTGAAGGGAGTTGAACAAATAGCCCCTTTGACAATGCTCTTTCTCTGCACTGTAATTGCTGTCGCCCATCAGAAAGATGATTACATCCACGCCTATCTAATGCTAACACTCTCCTGACACAGCTCGCTAAACCAGCTGCTTTATGCATGACCATCGCTGTCAGTGTACCGTTGACAGCAAAGAGCACTGCCGCTTAATGCCATTTTAGAGATAGAATAATAGCTAGCTTAACAAAATAGTGAGGAATGAGGTTAAAAAAGAAAGGAAAAAAAACAGGCAAAAGTGTGTTTCCAGTCAAAGTAAAGTAGTAATTATCTGCTTTTTTACTTGTTGGATAGGCGACCATTGATCAGAAATGTGGGTGATTTAGCTTTGACTTTTTTTTTTTTTTTTTTGGAGTGTGCAGATGCACTGGACAAATCCCTCAATTAAACTGAACAAACTACCAATTGCTGATGAGACAGATGGTGGCGCGAACCTGGACTGATGTTTTCTATTGATGGGCATATGGTGTACAGAGGGACGGGTACCTTCGTGATTAGGGTTGCATATTTAATAAGGGCGCTGAGCACCAAGCGGTGTGACTTTTTCTCAACAAGTCCTGATTTAATGGCTAAAATATCAGCCAGACTAAATATTGAGGTATTTTATGCATATAGATATCAGCCAATTTGGAAGAAAAGCACTGTGGTATCAAAAAGATATATAATATCTATCTATTATATAAAATTGTGTCATAAATATGAAATAGTTGCGTACATAAATATGGCATATACAAGTCATCAGTCGTATCTTTTAACCACTGGATCTGATACCAGAAAAGTTCTCAATATTCTGTGAGAAATATAATGGAACGGGATACATACAGTCGATCAAATCACAAAGACCTGCTATTACTGTGTGATTTTTACCATGGATAATGTTTACCTGCTTGAAAAAAAACATGGATTCTTCTGTCGGCTAATACCACCATAATTTTTATGTGGATTCATGGCTCTGGGCAGGCAGAAATATTTGATTTAGAAGATGAACAGACTAACATTAGAAGAGATGAAAGCACCTTGCCAATGCAAACACTGTGTTTTATTAGCACTGGTGCTCAGAGGCCCTTAGCTGCTAGATCAGGCTCAACACGCTATAGGCACAGAATTCTCAATCATGAACTTTCCGCTGAACTTCTTAAATTGTAATTTTTCTTCTAAAAGTGGGGTTGGGTTTGCTGTAGGTTTGTTATGTCTGGCTGTGGAGGCTGTTTATAATGAGGGATCAGTAATAATTTATTTATTCAAGCTTCAGGTCAAACCTGTGGACAACCTCTTGGTCTCTCTAGCGTGTCTCTTCGTGCGTAGTAAAAATCCTCCACTCACACTTAAGACTTCAGGAGTATACTGATGTTAATTAACGTCTTCTTTACATTCAGATCACTGAGCTCATCCCTTCACCCCTACTCCACTTCTCTCTCCTTTATACATTGAAAAAAAGATTTGTTTTGGTTAAACTTTATTTTGATAGTCCAAATTCCCTAAAGTAGACTATTGAAATAAAGTGTTACCTATATTTTCATTCAGAGTTGTATGTCTTCAAGTAAGTGTGATTATATGCAGCAGATGGTAATTATGTTGCATTATATTGGATTATATGCTGTGCCTATTATGTCTTCGTTGCCTAAATGTATGCTTAGACCAGTTATCACGCATACACAGTGAAGTTCTTATTACTGTTATAGGGATGGCATCTATATTTTTTGCTAATATAATTTTGCCTGTGTGTATACTGTATGTATATAATGAGAGCTTGTTCTTGCTGTGTGTCTAGTTCTTCAGGCATAAGGTAAATTTAGGCAGTGTGGATTTAGGTATCATTCAAGCTAACAGGGAGTCAATACCCAGCAGCCACGCTGGGTGATTCTGTACAAAAGCACATGCCCTGCGTGTTTGCAGCTGGTGCGTCTGAGGGAATCCACGCCTAATGGAATTCCAACCAATTACTGGCTTTAGTCGGAGCTTCATTAATTCCATCAAATCACTGGTCTGGATGCATTTCATTCACTTTCCTTTAATTAGACAGGCCTTAAATCAATTAGAGTCTAGGGCTGGCAGCAAAACACCACAATAGCACCTTTCTGCTGGTTTTTATAGATTAGGAACTGCTGAAAATACTTCCCTAGGGATGCCTCAAAACCTTTATACAGCAAACAACATTACTTTTACATTAAATGCACGTCATTATTGAACAAAAGCTAGTTTAATATGTGAATATCTGATACAAAGTTTGATGTTAGTAAAACCTGCAGCGGATCAATTTAAACAAAAAATAAATAAGTTGGCAGTGTTGTAGTAGCATACAAAATCTACTGCATTGCAGTGGGTGTTTCTGGTCAAATGATCAAAAGTCAAGAATCAATCATTACGAAAGTGTTACCTCAGCACAGTTTTACCTTTTCCCACAGGTGGAGGCACAGCATTCCAGGTTTATGCCTCCAGATACATTTCGATTGGTATTTTACCGCTAATACAGCAGTAATTAGAGGAGATGGGCAGGAGATCCAGAGTACTTGAGCGAAATTACAGCAATGATCAATAATGAGAACGCATTAATTTTGAGACTTGAGTTTTTTCCCAAAGCGTTTTACACCTGTCAGAGTCCAAATGCTATATGCAGACGTACCAAAATGGAACATAATTTTTAAGTTTCTGATTTATTAGGGTGGTATTTTGGGAGGTACCTCGCAGTCCAAGTGTTTGAGAAGGGTGGCAACAGCCGGCTGAAAGCAGAATAAGATTTTTAATTAAATTCGGTTGTATAGTGTTCTTAGAGTTTTACACATTGCTGCCAAAGAGCTTTACGAAATTAAAAAAAAAAAGATAAAAAGAAAATTATATCTAACAACCCCCAAGTGAGAAAACCACAGGCAACAACGGCAAGAACAAAAATCCTTAGGATGTTTAAGTAGATAAAACAATTTTAGCTGTAATTTTCAGTCCAGTCAGGAACAGTGCTCAATGTTGATTATGTTTACATTTCTCCAGCTTTGATACAGTTTTGATACTTTCCTTCATATTAATATATACATATATATATATATATATAAATATGTTATATCTGACACATCTTTACATAGACTAAATAAAAAATACAGCTCCATCTCCACTTCCTAACCCTTTTATTGCACAGATAAAACAACTAAATACTACAGTTATAAAAAATGGACCAAGTACACTTGCCTATTTTGATGAGAGTGTGCTGTTTTGGAGTGCGTGTTGAACAATCAGTGGTTGCCAAATTGAGGTGAATCAAGGTGAATTTGATTATGACCAGTTTACCACGCTCTGATCTTTTGCCAGCCTGAAGTCAACCTAGGTCTCTCTAGACAGGCTAAAGAACTGTAGCGTAAAGCCTTAGATTTATAAGACATTTTAGAATCACAGAAGCATATCTGACGTCAACGCATTCTGATGGTTGGCAGAGAGTGGTGGAACCGTCGAGTCGTATTCAACATGGCTTTATGCCCAGCAGGTTTTAAATTAAGGAGAATGTTGAAGTTATGAGGCAGTGCCAAAAGCTCTTTCGACGGTCTGTTTGAGCGCAAGCAGAGTAAGATAAACACTGAGTGCTTGTGAGAAGCTCCTTCAATCTGCTCTCGTGTTTAGCCGCTAATATGTTTGGGTTTGATCATGGGCACGGCAGGCGCCGTTTGATGAATCGCAGGCTGCAGAGCGAAGCGGAGAAGGCATTGATTTCCCCAGTGCCAGTTCTTTTACCTCCCTCTCTCCTAGCATTGCTGTTCTCTGTGAGGGGTTTCGGAATCCATGGAGCTGATTTAGAGGAACCGGAGAGCGCAGAGTATTCCAGCTGTCAAGCTCTAGTGCTGAGATCGGTGGTCTGAGATAATAAGTGTTGTCACAATATCAGAATTGTTATAGTTAATGCCAGTGAAATTTCATGAATATCAACTCCAACACCAAAAATGTATATAGCAATGGACACATTTGACCTTTATTTAAAAGGTACTCTATAAATGATGTACATACTTTTGTAGAAGTTTGAAGTCAGCAAGATGGGGTTTTTTTTTAAAGAAATTAAAACTTTTATTCAGCAAGGACACATTAAGTTAATTGAAAGATAGAGCAAAGACTTTCATAATGTTACATAATTTTTCAATTTCAAATAACCGCTGTTTTTTTTGAGTTTCTACTCATCAAACAATCTTAAAAAAAAGCTTTGGCATCATAAGAATAAACTTTTACAAAACTATTTTGTTATCATATTTTACTCTTTTTACTGTATTTTTGATCAAATAAACGCAGGCAGCATATGAGTACCATGTTGGTCATTAGAGTTGTTTTTTACCATTAGAGGTTTTTTTTACAACCCAGAGTAGGGTCTGAAATAGTTCCAGGAACTATCAGTGACGTAAGTGTATTGATTGGCTAAACACGTACAAAAACGCCTTCACCCACCATTATTTAAAACATACCATGTAGACATTGTATCAACTTATTTCTTTTAGAAACGGGGTTTACCTGAAAACTTCATCTATGGCGTTTTCTGCTTCTATCAGAAAACATGTGACACTGCCAGATGACTTTCCGTTCTTTCAACCGCTTGATGTATACGTCGGCATTCCATTTCCATTATTGTGAAACCTGTGAGACACAAAAAAAAACACAGCTTCGATCACAAAATCCGTCACTTCTTAGTACCCACTGTCAGTGCAAATGCAACCCTTTTAAATGGTACTAAGAAATAGTGTGGGCAAAATCGTCCCAGTATTTTAGTACTATACTTTTAGCTCTGGGACTAAAGGCCCCAAATACATTTCAAGAGTTCACGCTGTCCTTATAATCAAAGAGGTTTAGTAGAGCGAGTTTGGCGTGCTGTCCGGGAGCGAGCC
>JAUMHE010000002.1:1201957-1246302 GCA_032359235.1 Enteromius mattozi | reverse complement strand
GTGCACAGGTGTCTTTATGACAGCTAACGACCTCAAACAGGTGCTACTAATTTAGAATCATGAGCAGAGTGTAGCTGACATGCTATAGCAAAAATATTTATCAAATAGTTTTAAATAAAATCTGTTTTACTTCATCAAATACAAAATAGTAATCTACGAAGCAATGAATAGCATGTCAAAGGCCCAGTTTGAAATCCCATGATGCATTATCAGTGTTCCCGTTTCATAGTTCATTTTTGACTATTTTTTTCAGTGAGTAACACTCTATGTGAGAGTGTGCATTTGATACACATTTTATACATTCAGATTATGTTATACGTTGACATTAATACAAAGAATATTTTATAAATAAGTGTTTTTAGTATAAAGCATGTTTTTTCCTATGTTTTCTATTAGTTTTATTCCATTTGCCCCAAAAATCAAATCTGGTCTTTTTCCTTCAGAGTCTGCGTCTGACCTGTGTTAGTTTCATTTCAGTAAAGCAAACCGAGAGCGAAGGCAGCAATATGGGTCTCAAAACACCTGGCAGTGCCAGACTGTCTGCCAGGCTGCGCCCAGTCCTAAGAGACTGACGATGTCATAACTCTTGATCTTAGCACCGTGATTGGTAGGAAGGTCATTAACGACACATACATGTGTGTTTTTACCCTCAGGGCTTTCTACGGTGAAGGGGGCAGGACTCACACCGCACAAATACACACAAACACGTGTTCCTGTCTGTTCAAAGGTGAGTATTCTCAGGGCAAGGGTTACTTACTTCAACACACACACACATACACACCCATCCATCCATGTTGGCGTTGGTTTGTCAGGGAAAGTGGAGCTCTCCTCTCCTGCAGAGCTCATCTGTTCCTGTGCCACCCTGCAAACCCCCTGTAGACATTAGTGGGCTTTCCACACACCCCACCCAAGGGGCAGGTGGAACACACACTCGCACTAACCAAACACCTCCTACTGAGTGGCATTGAATAGGACAGCTGCCCAGGAGATTAGGGCCAACTGCTTTGTGAGTAATGCAGTGTCGGCCACCATCAAAGCCAGTTGTTTTGAAGAGACAGGATGTGAGGCAGGATGTCCAGATTAAATAACAGACCTATTAATGTCAGCCTGACAACAGCGCAAGAGAGGAGAGAACTCTTCAGAACTTTAGCTGTCATAATTCGATATACCACAGAACAATGCTTTTTGATTTCAGATAAAATAATCCTGAAGTCATGAGGTTCTGTGAATATTTCCTCTTCTTTTTACGCACAGTCATATATATACAATGTCAGTGTTCATGTGAGGCGTGTGTTCACAGGGTATATGGTGTGGGAACGAAGATAGGGGAGGTCCCTGGGTTGTTCATGGCCCGGGCTGCTGGGTTGTCAGGGACTGGCCCGGGTGATGAAGCCTGTGAGGAGTTTGCAGAGATGTTCCACTCAACAATGGTAAGAATCGTCAGGTGGGTCATATCACATTCATTCAACCCTCCCTCTCTCTCACCTTTCCAGTTGACCTGCTTATTCTCTTGCTATCTTTTATTTCAGCACTCTTTTTATTCCTCTTTTCTATCCTGCATTCAATCCACAACCACACCCCGACATTTCACATGATGCCTGTTTCTTGTTCTCCTTTCTGAAAAACCTCTTATTAGAGGGAATTGCTAAAACAAGCATTACTGTTAGTGCTAATGCTTATGATTAGGGATTTGAACAAACCCTAACACTAAGTATTAAACTTTGGCTTAATGAATGACACCTCAAATATATCACAATCCCATAAAACTCAAGGAAGAGTTGGTGGATCATTACTAAGCAGACATATCACATGACTTATTCCACTGATTAATTTGCAACTAATAGGCCAATCGCTATGGCAACTGTGATAATGGCTAAAAGGAGTTTAACCACAATAGCCTCATCCAATCGTAAACACAACCAACTGTTCTGGAGACTGTTGTCCAACAATCTGACTTCTCTTTATTTTAGGACGTTTTATTTGAAAAAACTCTTCAATGTCTAAATTGTCTTGCATTGGAAAGGTGTGCTATTCCTTTCGAAGCCCAAAAAAAACACTTTAACAGCGACCTGACCCTTACAACCCTAGCATAGCTACTGCATAGCAATGTGTTGACAACCATTCAGAAGGTCATACGATGTTGTAGCAACATGCTAACCATTCAGAACACACTACATGGCATAACAACCAGTGCTGGGTAGATTACATACAAATTGTAGTCTGTTACTGATTCCAAATTACATGACAAAAAATCGAATTAGTAATGTAATTCATTACATTTCACATTTTGTGTAATATAATCATACCACTTTTTTTTTAGATTACTTTTGACCTAACTCGATTATCACATTGATTTAAATAGGATCATTTTGTACCATATTGATATAAAAATATACTTCATTGATTGTAATAACATTAAGTGTATTAAATATTATATTATAGTACATCAAGGTTTCCCAAATTGGTATTTGTGATGGAACTGCAGGGTTTTTGTGAGTTCATTGAAAGCTAATAATTAAGTCATTTTTGTACATTTTTATATTTGAAGGACAAAAGCCCATTGGTTAAATGTTACAGTATGTGTCTACAGTTACAGTAACTGACTAATGACAGAGAATCAATACATGATCAATACTTTATAGCGATTGTGTAAATAATATGTAATCATGTAATCCATAGAAAAGTAACTGTAGTCTGATTATGAATATTTGAAAATGTAATGTAATCTTAGCTAAAGTGCTTAATTCTTGGAATTTGATTACATAATCCAAATTGCATGTAATCAGCTCTGCTGAGCATTCAGAACACTCTAGAATTGGCATAACAACATGCTAACCATTCAGAAAATCTTAGAAATGGCATAACGTGCTAACCCGTAGCATGGTAGCAATAGCACAGCAACATGCTAACCATTCAGGACACTCTACTAATGGCATAGCAGCTCGCTAACCATTCAGAACACCCTAGCAATGGCATAGCTAATAACCATTTAGAGTGCCCTAGTAATAGGATAGCAACTTGAATTGGAAATTGAAAACGGCATAGCAAAATGCAAGCCTTTCAGAACACTTTAATAACTGCATCCTGTCAGTATGATGCTGGGTTTTACACAGTATTTCCTCAGAAGTGTTTTGCAACCATTTTAAAACATTCTCTTGAAGCAGCCAATAAAAAGATTTCTGAACAGTTTATGTGTGTGTGTGTTCAGACATATGTTATGACAGATGTAGTTTTTCAACAGACTTTCGTGTGAATAGGAAGTTTCTGGTCATGTCAGACTTACGGGGAACCTTTATCTTGGTTGTTAACCTCAAACCGTCACTGATGGAAGCATGTATCGTGACTCATTTGACGTGGTCATTTTGTTTCTGAATTACTCTGCACCTTAGCGGCCAATCATCTCACTTAAAAAAAAAAAAAACTTCCGTGATTACATAACAGCATTGCTGCATCTTGATTAATCTGCAGTTTCCATCAAATCTGCAAGTCCGTATTTGTTTTGTTATATATATATATTTTTACATTTTGTTACACATAGACTGGTACTCTGACTAATAGTGTATGCTATCTCATAAATGTCGATTTTTGCATTAGATATCAAGTTACTCATTGCAGTACAGTAAAAATATTTTTTTATTTTTCTTTTCAAAAGCAGAAGCAGCATCAACAACAATGATAATAATTATAGTAATAATTCATGGCACAAAAAAACAACAACAACATAATAGTCATGTAAGCTGACATCTACCGTTTAAGTTAACATTTAAGTTGACTGCAAACTTTTAACAAATTAATTTGCACCAAAATAATGTAGCTTCGATAAGACACATGCAATCAATCTGTGATGTCAACAATATAAGATATGGGAGGAGTTTTGATTATTTGTATTCTCTTGTAGTCTATAACTCCATAAAAACAAATGCGGTAACCAATCACCAATTGAGAACCACTGATATATTTGTATAAATGTATTTACTGTTTATGAGTGTAAATATGTGTGTCCTGTCCTTACATTTCTCTCCGATACCAAAAGAGGGAGTGGGGAGAGAGAGAGCGAGAGAGAATGGGAGGGATAGCAAAATTAAAGGGACTTCAGAACAGAAATGAGAGGAGAGCTTGAAAGCCTGAGTTGTTTGAAGAAAACCGACATATCATTTTGCATGACTGTTTCGAGTTGCAATATGTGTCTGTTGCCTTTTCTACAGAACCTCTGCTATCTATCTCTCTCCTGCACTCTCTCTCTCTTTTTCTATCTCTCACTCCCTCTCTGTCGCTGTTTGGTCATTCTGACGTCCGCTTCACAGCATCTCTCACTGGCGCTGCAGGAGAGTTTTTCCTGTGCAGTCTGAAGCCTGATTCCCCCCAAATCTCTCCTTTTGCTCCTCTTGTGCTCTGAGACTGAAGACGACACGCTTTCTACTTCTGTAGGTGTTTTGTTTTTTGTTTTTTTAAATCTACCAATATTTTCTGCCACTTTGAATCTGAAATCATCCTCTGATAGCATTGCAAGCGAAGACGAAGCGGGTCCCTTTCCCCGAAATGGATTTAAAAAGATGTACATTGCTGTTTTGTAAACTACGTGTTGTCCAGGACAGTATCCGCAATAGCATTGCAAATATTGAATAGTTGTATGTTTTTTTCCAGCTTTGACGGAGCACAGGAAGTGATTAAATGGGTATTTGTGTGTTTTACTAATTTGTTTATATGTTTCTAGGTGTGTTTCTGTGCTTGTATGACGTCTAACAGCATAACAGAATGGTTCCAGACATCCTTTGCCCAAAGGTCAAGGGCATTGGATTGTATGTCAAGTGTCTGTGTCGTCATGTTGGTTTCTAGAGATCACCAGACATATGGCACGTGTGCGACTGCACACACATGAGCGAGGCTGGCACAAAGCAACTCAACAGATGAGACTTCATCAGCTGCATCCATTTATAGACATCAACAGCTGTTTTAGTCACTGAAACAGCAAAAATTTTTTAAATTCTTTCTTATTGATATTTATGTGTGTTATTATTTAATTTAAAACAAGTGTTAACAAGACAAGCAAAAATGTCTGTTTTTTTGTACAACATGGACTAACACTGTTAAAAAAATGCTACTGAATCATTGTTTCCGGTGACGAAAGGGTTAGTTAGTCTGTGAATTCTCCCCTGCCAACTCCCAGGCAGTCGAATAAGTAACCCAATTCGGAGGCATCTGCTCAGGGAAGGGCGTGTATCTGCCTCCCCCTCACCCTGATTCCTCTACGCTCCTCTCCTCCTCCCGGAGCTGTGGTTAGCCCTGCCCTTACGGGTCATGTGACTTCTCTGAAACTCCCTCCTCCCCCTGCCTCCCCCCGTGTTTCCAGTAAACTGCTGAAAGGAGGGGCTGAGTCAGTCTTCAACCAGCTTCCCTTTGACCACAGCTTGTTAAAGAATTTGTCAACGTGGACTCCAGGGTGCACATTTTTTTCCTCCTTGTGATAGATAGATTTGAATTTTTTTTGTCTTTCCCTCCCTGGAACGGTCCGATTACGTCAGGCACCCATAATCACTTCCTGCGCTACGGCGTAGAAAGAGAGAGAGAGAGAGTGTGTGTGTGAGCGGCTCATTGAAAGGACTTTGATATTTGGCGGCATGTGTGCCAGAGACGTTTGTCTTGGTGCCTGTCTGAAAGGGTTTCATTCAGAAAAAAAGACGAGAATTATAATCCAAGAAGGGGGGGGGGGGGAACAATTTAGTTTTTAACCTGATTACGATCTTCCTGTGATTCTCCCAGCTGGCGATCTGATTTTCCGGTATTAGATCATGCGCAATATTTACTTTTGCAAACTCACTTGCTCCGCAGACAGACAAATTAACTTTCTGTATAAATGAAACGGAAACTGACACAAATAAACTCTAAGCTACCGTTGAAATCTGTTACCTTAATTGAATAAATAAAATAAATGTGATAAAGAGAAAAAAAAATGTATCAAAGGGTTAGCTAACCGCAAAAATGAAATTCTGTTATCTTTTACTCACCTGTTTGTTGTTAAAAACCTGTATGACTTTCTTTTTTCTGTAAAACAAAAAAGAAGATATTTTGAAAAATCTGTTGGGTTTTTTTTTCCATATCTTGAAAGTAAATTCAGTTATTTTGGACCCCATTGACTTTCATTGTATGCACAAAAAAGAGTGCATAAATGATGATAGAAATGTACTCTTAATTAGCGTTAGGGTTCAGGTAAATGTTGATGTGTATGTATAGGAGTGTTACTATTGTTACCCAGGTGCCATTGACGTAAGGGGAAGCTGTAACTGTAGAATGTGGCATGGAAAGAGGAATATAATTAGGTGCGAATGTGGATTAGGGAAGTCTTTCGTCTATATGCGTCAATCTTCGTCATTTCTCTGGTAACAAAAGTCGGTTGTGACTTGCTGTCTATCACTAAATATAAGTGCAGTATTTTTGGGATAAAAGTTTGTACAGTAATGTATTCTGGTAAATCCATGTCCTAAAATATGTTCAAAACTGCTTCCAAAAAAATCATATGCCCTCTAAACTTATGAACTTACAAAAAAAAAGCCCTAACAAAAAAAAAAAAATAAATAAATGATGACCAACATCAAAAGCATTAAAAAAAAATGCTGAATAGTGCTGGAAACATATCAGAGAACCGAAACTGTCTCCCATGGTTTTACTGAAGGCGCACCTTTGACGAGATCTCTTAAATGTAATTGCTGGTAAACCCTGCCCTTAGGGATGCTGGGTCGGAGCTGGTAAACGCGGGGAGGTTGTGGTGGCTGAACTCTTTGCCAAATGGTAATTTTCCATGTGCATGAGAAAAAGTTTGAAATAGATTGAAATAAAAAAGAACAAGCAGCCTGGTTATTCATTCATCGTGTCAGATGCCCACTGTTGTGGTTAGAGAGGGAAACTTCCCACTAGAATTATGAATACGTCACATAATGGCATGATTACATGTGTACCGCTCTATAAAACTCTGAAATAGCTGCTCCGTGTAGCTCTCATCAGTTTTCTGCATTGTTTTCTGAGTTAAAGTTAGGCTGTACAGCCAGATAAATGACTAAGGGGAATTAGTCAGCAGCACAAGCAATACATAACTTTCAGTCCGGCGTATGGGGTCTGTTTTGTTGCTAATATTGGGAATAAACACATTCTGTTCGGTGTGGGGTAGATGGGCGGCGAGTGAATACTGTATACAGATGTCTGGAGATAAAAGATACCTTTGAAGACAGATGAGAGACTTGTGACTGGACCTGAATGCAGTGATTTAGTCTTGACATTACTCAGCAGTTTCTTATGCCCGTTTGAAAGTGACTCACTGCTCGGAGCAGAATGATGTGTTTGTAACGGGGATGGGCATGAATGTCGCTCTTTAATCAACCACTTTCATCTTGCGGTTTAAAACTGATCCGGAGTGCTTAAGCTCGGAACAAAAGACATTCCTCACTTACCAACCTGACATTTGCGACAACCATTTTTGTCTGGTTTACTGTAAAAATGAACAGAAGAGTCTATAGATAGAGGGAGAGAGAAACGGCAATGGAATGAAATGTGCTGTTGCTATGTGTCCAAACAGTCTTTGTGATTGGACAGAACAAATTTGGAATTTTCAAGTTCGTCCAATCAAAACACAGCTGTTCTTCCCATCACCCCTCCTTTCTCTCCCCTGCCAGCTTTTCTTGGACCGATTTGTTGTCCATATTAGGTTTGATTCAGTAAAAATCCCCTCCCATGTCCTTCCACCATTATATCGAGTGCTAATGTACTTTTATCTCTAGCAGCAAAAAGCATTCTCTGCCTATGTACAGTAAATGAATTAAAGATGATCTCATTGGCCCATGTCATCAATATATTAATTGTATTTGCCACCTGTCAGCGTTTCTCGCTGCTCTCCTTCTCATTTTTATGATCAGAGGATGTTAAACGTTTATTTTCGATCATACGAGATAAATTGAGAATTATGTGTACATGCATTGAACTGCAAAAAATTATTTGATTGAAAAACATGTAATCCATTGATCTTGAGATGAACTGCGAATGTTTAATATTTGCAGAAGGATTATGAAATGCATTTATAGAGTGTTTTTGCAATTAACTAAATCCTAGCATGAAATATTATTTATAATATTTTCTTTTTGATAACATTTATTTTAGTAGCCTAATCATTATTTTCTTTGTATAAGAAAAATACTCTCAAATGTCCATTATAAGATATCTATATATATAAAATGAATGAAATTTTAAAATAAGTGCAAAATTCTACAAATTCTGTCATATTAACCTTGTTTGCTTGTCTATTTTAACCTGTAAATTTGGTCCAGTCAGTCAGACAGATCAAAATAAATAAAACGAAATCTATATATTTGTCAGTTTATTTAAACCTGTTGAAAGAATTCATGCAAAATCTTAATGCTGGTGTTTGTGCAAACATCCAAAACTTTTCCCTTAGAATCTGCTGTTATTTTCCTACATTATTTTTTTCATTATATATATATATATTTATATATACCACCCCTCTTCCCAGAAAGGGTATCAGCAGGAAAGTCCATGTCATTTCAGTAAAATAGCCTTTTGTGAGGAATAAAGCTTCAGATATTTCAAGCTTTCAGTGACTCACTGGAAGCACCTAGGCGTCTGGTCTTGTCCCCCATTCCAATTCAAATGGAAATTTAAAATGTGTCATTCAAAGATTCATGGATCTTTCTGGTAAGGGTAAACATTTGGACATTTTTGTTCATTTATATTTAGTATAGAACATGAGAATTCAATCTGTTAGGTAAGATACATATGCATTTTTATTGAATGTAATGCTTTTGGGGGAAGTCCTGCAAAAATGATGCATTTGCAAATGAAGATTCTGTAGTTTTTAGAATAGTATTACATCAAATTGTTTAAAAATGATGTAGTTGTCTTGTAAGTTCTTATAATTAGTGTAATTTAACTACTTGTTCTTAAGTGAACACAGACCTTTTCTCTCCCTCTCTCTCTCTCTTTGGTTTTCTCTTTAATAATGTAAGTGTCCCTTCTAAATTAGGTAGCATATTAAAATCAATAAATAAAATAAAATGCACAAAGAACAAAGTCCATCAATGCACAAAAAAATCCAAACCTTTTTTGGGCTTAAAAACTTGCCATTTAAAAATAAGAAGCGTTGTTCTTTGTTCTCTAATCTCTTCTCCTCCTGCTTTATCAGTTTGTGTGCTGGCTAAACTCCCATCTTTCCTATGATTATTCTTAAGATGTTTTAATTTATTCTAATTGTTCAATCAAGATCAGTTGATCCTGATATGTTTTTGCATACTAACCATGTTTTTTAATAATGATTGTGTAAGATGTTCTCAGAATATGTGGCAACATTTTGTTCTGCGTGTGTTCAAAGAACCCTCCCAAATCAGGTTAAATAATAAAAAACGGAGAAATAAAATTCCTGAAAATGACTGTGATGTGAACAATTATAGTTTTTTTTAGATAAACAATAGTTTAAAGCAAGAGTTGAGATTGATTTTAAACTGGTAATGTCTAACTAAACTATGCAGATGATTTAATAAATGTAGCTCGTTGTCTTTGCACTGTAATTGGATTATTATGTAATCAAAATTAGATAATAACGTTAATACTATTTAGATGTGGTCATTGTTGTTTTTTTGTTTTTTAAAGCATGATAGATGCATGAAGGAAATTTAAGCAAGCAGGTTTTTTAAAAGTGTATTCATATTTGCCTCACTTTTATTGATGACTTTAGATTAAATAAGTTCTTTGACTAAAAATCGGACATTACAGGTGCTTTAAATCCCTAAAATACATTTAATTTAACTTATACTTTAACTCTGAATCAAACACTTATTATTTGAAATTGGATGAAATCTTTTTCATTACTGTCTTTGTTACTGTCTTTGTATTATCATAACTTCATTTCTGTTGTTGGAATAGTAGTATATAAATCATTTTTACTTGATGTTATTAATTTTTAGAGTGCTGTAAAACCTTAAAAAGCCACCAATTAATTTAGCCCTGCAAAAAGCACGAAGAGAGTGTGTGTTTTTAAAAAGAATTATTAGTAACGTCCCGCTTTTAAGCCTTTAAAAAATGGCCCTGGACAACTGATGAAAATGATTTTAGTCAGCTTTAATTATTCATCTTTTATAAAATATGAAATCTTACTTTTATATATGCTTTTCCTCTTTTTCATGTAAAGTGTGTGTTGGTTATATCTTTTCAAGTATTTGAACATATTATTGCATATTAAACACATCAAATGAATGCCATTTTAATACTTAAAACTATGAAAATATAAATTGATTAATCTGTATTCTTTAAGTTATTGTGCATAAAAATGTAGATCACAGCTTTAAAAAGAGTTTTTCGTTTGTGTGTCACAAAGACAAACTAAATATCTAATATCTGTTTATTTTTTATCCGTCTTTTGTGTTAATTTGTATATGACTAATCTTTCTGATAGTACTTTTCTCTTACTCTTTTCTTTTAATGCTTTTCTTGTTTAGATCTTTGCCTTCAGAACAGACTTTGCAATCCGAGAGATTCCTCAGGAATTCTTACCCGTCTTTCTGCAAGTGCTTTCAAGGTTAGTAATAGCATGAATATGTCACTGTTTTGACAGTGATGCATAGTATTATTCAGAGCTTCCACTTTTTAAAAAAATCAGCTTTCTTATGGAATCGAAGCGAAGGACTCTTGTTCTTCTTTGTGTGCTATATTTTACTTTAATAAAGAAAAAAGTAGCCATCATTGTTAGCATCGCATCGCATTGCATTTATTTAAAATATAGATTTAAAATGAAAGACTAGAAAGGGTTTTTTTATTCCTCATGCTTTCATAGACCTTCAGGATCTTTTTGTATATTTCAGATCTCATATCTATGTCATGGATCACCTCTGGACTTTTTCACAAACCCTTTCTGGAATTTATTTTCAGTGCTATAAGAAAAACAATGATGAAGACACACACTGAGGTAAGTAAAGACATTACTTAAAAACAGTATAAAGTGATGCTGATGCCCCAATAGGAAATAATATATGATTTTGTATGTGCAGGTTGAGAGTTGTGTGTGTTCAAAGGCTTGCTTCTGTGTATTTAGGTTTTATGTATCTGATTCATATTCACAATAATCACTTAACAAGAAGCTAACAGTAAAGAATTTGAATAAGCAGTTCCTGGCATACAGACTTTTTGAAAATGTGCAAAGATAACATGCACTTTAGTTCTTTAATTAATTTAATGCGAATACAAATAAATAGGTACAAAAATAAATGTACAATATGTACAAAATTACATGCAAAATATATACAATTTGTTTCCACATGTAGCCTATGTATATTAAAAGAAAAAATGATACCATAAATATAAAGTATTCTCCTTTTTCTATCTATATTTGTGTATTACAAAAGGAAATGTTTCCATAACTTCATATTTGTGGAGTTTAGATGCCAGTAGGAGCATTGAGATCAACTGAAGTCTAAAGTAAAATCAGAGGCGGCCATTTTGTGTTTTATCCACCTCCATTTTGTGAAAGTTGCAGCTGTAGCCTCTCGATTGAGACGCCCTAACATTCATTCCATACTCAGATGTATTAAATTATGATGGAAATGGTCCAAATATGCTGTAACGCATACTTTCAGTAGTTGTTCTTCATCTTTGCAGAATGATGTAGTGTAGGTTTAGGAAGTCAAATGCACTTTTAATGTTTCATACAGGTTGTACCTTGTTTTATACTGCACTAATACATTTTAAATGTATTTTTGTAGTTGTAAGTGTATAAAAGTAGGCTACCTGCACACTAAAATGGCTATAGATCAAAATGGAAAAAAGTTAGGTATTCATTTTGCCTCTTCGCGTTCCTCATGATGAAGTGGGCCTAAAAAATACAGTATGAACAGAAATGATTCGTCTACTAATTTCAGCAGAGTTTAATCACAAACTGTTAACATAACCGTTATGACAGCTGACAAAACACTCATAGTGAAAATGAAAAAAAAAAAATACTGTTTTCCTATCTGCTTTTGAAATCAACCCACACAGTGATAAATAAACATACCCTTACATACACAAATTAAATTATTCTCGTTCAGATATGTTAAATAAGTTTGGATTTTAATGTTGTTTCTTTGCTAGAAAGAAATGCTAAGCGGAGGCACAAACTTTTTTTTTCCCTTATACTGTTGCACGGATGTATGCAATAGCCTATACACAGCTATTTTATTTTTGTACAAAAATTGTGTACAAAAATCACATTTTCTCAAGCCCCCTTAATATTTAATTCATAAATATGTCTCGTAACTATATTCATATTCTAAACTGTGCATTTAGAACAGCAGCAACAAAAACAATGCCCTCCTAAGAATAGTTTTGACTGTTACGGTAGTGCGTGTTAAGTTGTGTGTGTGTGTTTGAGGGTTGGGCAGCAGAAAGTGACAGATATAGGAGTGTGCGTATTTAGAATGATAAAAAGAGATTGAGAGGGCTTCTAAACTTCTGTGTGAGCAAGAAAGGAATCGAATGAAAGATAAGAGAGAAAGTGTATGCATGTAGGCAAGGATAAGAGGGACAGAAAATGTGTGATGGTGTCATTGTTAGTCATACATCTACAATGTCTGAATGGCCTCACCTGTGGATCAGGTGTCACACAATATGGTTTTATATATAACATGACACACTCGTCTCAAATGTTCTCTTTTATTTCATTGGGATTAACCCTATTCTGACAGTCTCTTACTGAGATCTGCTGCGCTCCTTGTGTTTCAGTATTAGCATGTTTTGCACATTATGCTCTTTTGGTATATCATGATGAAAAATATAAATATGGGTATTTATACAGATATACTAAAACATAACCATATATATTTCATATGTCTTATTTACTAGTTTTTGTCATTAAATGTTAACTTAATTAGGTTTTTGTCACTAAGTGATCTGTAACGTTGCCTTTTTCTTTTCTTTTATGTTTCATATAGTTTGTTTTCATATGAGGTGTCTGTGTGTGTGTGTGTGTGTATGTATTTCCACAAAGCCAACATTTAAAAAGAAACATATATAAAAATTAAAAAAACTCATTATTGATGATGCAACAAGGAAGCAGCAGTAACATACAGTTAAAAATTTCCACAAACCTCTTTTATAAATAATAAATGATGCAACAAATTGAAACAATTATTTAAAAACAGTAAATAAAAATCATTATTGATTATGGAACAATGGAAAGAAAGAAAAAAACAGTTATGTGCAGTTAAACATTGTCTTTATAGAAAGTTATTAAACAAATTGTTAAACAAAAGATTAGCCAGTAGTCCATCAAAAATAAAAAAGGAGGAGGGGGGTTGTTTGCATATAACACATACTAAATTTAACTGTAGAGATGATAACACTAAACACTAAAAATGAAACAGCTAATTGAAAGTACGTCCAGATGTGATCATGCAGGCTCCAGACGTTAAGGAGGGTGTTTGTGCGACTCAGCCATGACGGCCGTGACAAACACTGAAGCAGAAAAACATAATGAGTAAGTCCCGACTGATTGAGTTGCACCAGACACCAGCCAACAAACCCCGACCCCCAACACTCACGCCACCCATCCTGCCTTTTATCATGGCTGAAATTGTGAGTCAGCAGGATCTAGACTGGACAGGAGCCATCTTTGATCCTTCCAGTCAGGTTTTCAGACATGTTTTTGTTTCTTTTCTTTTTTCTTTTTTTTTCCCACAGTTCCCCTCCCTCGAGTGTATTAGCTGTAGCCCTGGGCCTTGTATAAGTACAAGGCCTTTTCCATGTCGGTCTGCTCAAAGATATGTCATATTGTGTTTTAACCTCTGATCACAGAAAAAAATTCTGCTGACCACTGCCTACTCATTTGCTGTGTTGGAGGGTCCATGGGGGGGGGGCATGTGATGTGGTTACGAGTGTATCACCCAGTGGATAACTGATGGAGTGATTCTGTCTTCCTCTCTTACAGAAAGCCTTTGTGATACCTTCAGCAAGCACATATAGTGGTGCAGATGGTGGCCCTCATTGGGTGAGTAATTCAAGACATTGACTTATATCTGGGGGCCCATGAGCAAATGGAAAGGCAAAACGGTGTGTGCACACGGACATATGTGTGAGTGTGTGTGGTTTTGGTGTGTCAGAGAGGGTGGGCGGACTACTTAGATGTATAGCGGAAAATGAAAGAGTTAAATGAAAACAAGGAGAGAAAGTCATCGACAAATGTGCCATTGAGCTCCTTTGTTGTGTATGCTGGGGAAACCCTGTACATAGTCTGCAAGGTGTCTACCTACAGTTCCCATAAAGCATCAAATTGACAGTTTGACTGTGGAAATTAGTATGGAGGCCGTGCCATTGGCAAATTACAGGCCGAAATGAGATCATGGGGTCCAGACTTTGTCCGTTGCACTGAAATTCCCATCATCTTGTTTTCAGAGCTAAATGGCCTAGATAGATGGGAGTTGTTGATGCTTCACGCCCACGTTGCTTGTTGTTGTTATACTTGCTGCAAGATCGCTTTCGCA
The DNA here is from genome assembly GCA_032359235.1 of Enteromius mattozi. NCBI lineage: Eukaryota > Metazoa > Chordata > Actinopteri > Cypriniformes > Cyprinidae > Enteromius > Enteromius mattozi. The sequence goes on along the minus strand of JAUMHE010000002.1, from coordinate 1,231,795 downwards.
AATATAGACTAAGCTTAGCTTGTGTGCTTAATATGTGTTTTAAAACCATATATGCTTTCTGGAAGTCATGAAATTGCTTGTGGATGTAGCTTTGGGATTAAGGCAAGACATTACAGGTGAACGGAGTCATTTTTTTAAGAGATATCATCATACTTTCATCTGTAGTACATTAGTTGTCTGTCGAACAATTGTATTCTGAAATGTTGCAAAATAGACATTATCTAATTAAATGTATGCACTCATCTCAGTACATTTCCAGAACAGAAAGTTTTATATGAAGCCAGATTCAAAATTCTTGTTTCGCATTGTTGATATATTATAGTTTAAGGTTTATACAGAGGGGATTTGGATGTTTATCTGTCCATAAATCAGAAAATACTGTCAAAAATGCATATTTAAAATGCACAAATTCTATATTAACAACATCCTCTTTTTAAAAAAAAAGTAAAAATCACTTGGTCTTGGAACAGAGTAGCAGTGATCAAATACGTTCTGCTAAAATATCAAATGAATAAAAAAGGAATTAAAATAAAGAGACTTGGAATTTGGATGTATTTTTCAGAAAATATGACCTAATATATCATTTTTATTCTCAAGTAGATGTATCTTATTTTAAGAATTTTTAGATATTAGACAAAAGCTGAGGCAGTGTGAAATGATGATTTCTGATTTTGTGAAAACGACTTTTAAACATTTTAATTGCAATCTGCAGATGCAAATAGATGAAGTGTATGGAAATAAACATTTAAATGTCTGTTTATCTTTTCATTAGTCTAAAAGACGACAAAAAAAGCCCAAAATCTCAAATCTGATTAGTGCATGCTTGTACCGTCTTACCTTAATGCAACGTAAATGCTTAATTTTTCTTGTATTAGTTATTGTTTTCCCACAGGGATGGTCAGTTGTGCCTCGATGGCATTGCTCAGGTTGGTCCTGGTTTGTAGATGAAGTTTTGTTGACTGTGCAGGATGGTGATTTGGCTCAGTCATGTAATGGATCTGACGTCGTCTCTGTCATTGGCCTGTGGCCTGTGGTCCTTCTAATCTGAAGATATGACGCCCACCCAGAGTGTTTCATACGAACCGCCACTTCAAATAAAGATCCCATGATGGTTAAAAGAACTGTTTGGAATACTGTGAGTGGGTGTGTGTGAGAAAGAAGGAGAGAGACTGAGACATACAATCTAATGCATCTTATGACAAGTTCTAGAAAACGTATTTGAACAATGACACAGGATAGTGCTACTCTTTAAAAACTAATTTGAATCAACTGGTTTTCAATGTCATTTTTTGTGGATGTGCAAAATCAGTTTCCCACAGATGTCCTATCATAGGGAATCATTGATAGTGTATCATATTATCAATGAACATGTTCCACAAAGTTAGACAACCAAGAGTGTTTCCAAGACTTTTTGTCATTTTCGTTTTGAACAATATATCTTTTGTTTCCTATTTTGTAAACGTAACATTTCTTATTTGTGAATTTTTTTCATTAAAAATTGTGCTTGTGCTACATTTCATTAAATATACGCTGCAGTTGAAAAGTTTGGAGTCCGTAAGATTTTTAATATTTGTGAATGAAATCCCTTATGCTCACCAAGGCTGCTTATTTGATCAAAATTAACAATGGTATTGCAAAATATTATTATAATTTGAACTGTTTTCAGAAACCTTTTATCCCTGAAGCAGTTTTTATTATATTGTGTTGATTTTAGCCCTGCGAGAAAACCTTTTTATTGAGTTAACTCTTTTGAAGAGACTTTTAACAGAGTTAAGCCAAAAAACCTGATGTAATTTAGCCATAAATTCATAAAATTCGCCATGAAAATAGCCAAAGAAGCTGGCATGGTGTTAAACACAAAGAAACAGATTAACTATTTTCTATCTTAATATATTTTAAAATATAATTTATTTCTGTAATGGCAAAGCTAATAATTCAGCAGCTGAATTTACTCCGGTCTTCAGGGTCACATAATCTTTCAGAAATCAATATTTATATATGTATTTATGTTTTATATATGTTTGGTGTTCTATGTTATGTTTTTTTTTCATAAGACTTTGACCTTGACCTAAATTGCTTACTAATTTATACAGCTTTGTATTTTTGTGGAAACTGTGATATAATACATTTTGTGACAAAGCAAAGTCTTTACTGTCACCTTTGATCAAATTAATTCATTCTTGCAGAGTAAACGTACTGATAGCCTATAAAAAAAAGTGTAGTGAATGGTAGTGTGTGTATACATATATATTAAAAACAATAGATAGATAGAGAATAGATTTTTTTTTTATAGAGACTGTCCACAAAGTTACAGGAAGTAGATTTATATAAATTGAGCTGTTAAGGTCCACATTAATACCATCTGCTGTATGTTGAATCACAAACACATGCTGCATTGTGTTAAACCCCAGACTCCTTAAGCACCTGTGCTGTGGCCAGTAGTGTTGCAACAGGGTAATAGGATGCTATAGGTGGGGATCAGCACTGCTGTTTTTGGCTTGTGAACACCTGTCTTTTGGGCAGCCCCATCTGACAATGCAAAGTGTCAATCACCCCGGCCATAACTGCAACGGCACATGTAGATTGCATCAGCCCTTCACTTTGAAAACAGCTTGTTGCCCTCTTACTTTTCAAAAATTGCTGATGCTATAGGGAATTTCTTGCAAATCTGTTTCCAATGAAGAACAAAAAAACACAACATTATTTTCCTCACTTCTTGTCCACATGATGTTTTTGACCCAAAATTAAGTGGAGGGAATATCAGCAGATTTGGGTTATTTATGGACTTGTTTTTCTCAAGATGTAGTACAGAGAAAATGAAGATGCATTCAAAGAACTGGATGTGATTTTAGACTTGCTTTTACCATGTCATTACTGTTTATCTCTTGTTGTCCTTTTGTGGTTTTACCAAGTACACGCACAGATATGATCCAACTTCAATTGTTGTTGTGGTATTGTGTGTGTGTGTGTAAGAGATAGTATAGGTAAAACTGCAGAAATGTGAAGTTTACCACAGCTCAGTTTGCTTGTTCAAGCCTTTTGTGCGTGTGTGTGCCTAGGTCAGATTTTGTCTATTTTGTGGGTAGCATAGTAAAAAGTGAAAAGCACCTACATTGTGGGCAGCAAACAGCTTGACATGCATATTAAATATCACATTACAAAATGTAATACAGAATGTTGTGTCAGAGGTTTAGGTTTAGGGTTGGATGATGGAAATATTACTAAATTAATGGAAATTCCCCACCGTGATAAAAATCCTAGGTGTGTGTGTGTGTGTTTGTGTGCTTGTTAACTAACCTGTGAATAGATATTAAGATAGAAACTGTGAAACCAAATCTCTGGGAGCAAAGTGAATTTCTTTGATAAATATCTAGATTTCTTAGAAACACCCCCACTTTTTTTTTTTAATAGAAAAAAGGACTGCTTATGTGCCCTTTTTATGGTGTGAAGTAGACTGTAGGATTGTACCCAAAATTCCCTATCAAAGATCTTTCCTCCCTCTTTCATTTTTCCTCAAGGCATCAAAAGATTAATTTTATTTACTGCCATTTTAAGTCATTTTTCTCTGTCAGTGAAACAAGTTAAATGGTTTTTCTCTGTCCTCCTTGTTCCAAATTTCACATTTTTGGCAGAACGTCGCAAGCTATACATTCAGCTCTCTTACATGAGAGTTTACATGTACTAGTTTTTACACTCAGCTCATAAATATCCCTTAGAGAGCATTGAGATTTACACTACAATTATCCAAACATCACAGAATCAAAAAGAAATAAAATGCTGTTATTTCTGGAATATTCATGTCGTCGCTGTAAACTTTCTGGAGCAATAAATTTTTAGTATTTAATCGTAAGCCAGTAAAAAGTCATGCGGGCCTTCCTGTTGCAAACCTGGATAGTGTGCTGCACCGTATGGCTTTATGACACAAATGTTAATGTTTACCTCTTTTACTACCTTCCACTTATGAACTCTTCTTCCTCTACATTTATGGTCCTGCCTTGCTCCTGTTACGGCCTCCTCTTTGATTTTATAGGTGTGAAAAAATCCATCAATAATCACTGAACTTCGCTCAACTTAATTGCATCATGTTATTTCATTGTTCAGTAATGTGATTTTAACATTATGGATTGTGGAAAAGCAGTATATCTCTTGAACAGTAGGAAAATCAAGGACATATCATTGAATTGTGCAATTTTGAGACCCATACACCATTTAAAGGTATGGCTCTGTATTGTGTTTTCCTTTTATGTGTAGCAGATTATAAATCAAGTTAAATTAACAGACTCTTGCATATGATTTTAAAGTATGTTCTTGTGCAGCTTTGACTAGCAGGGTGTGTAAGTAGTGTTCTTTGTTCGTACGCAACTCTTCGTGCTGTTATATAAATAAACTCTTTTTATTTACTGTATTTTGTTGGTTTGCATTCCTGCTACAATAAACGTATCTTGTTATTGGCATTGTGGGAGCATTTCATGAAAGTTAATTGTGTGTTTGGCCTGTGATCTAGTGTTAATATTGCTTTGGTTGCTCTAAAAATTAAGAGAGTTGCTATTGAATTTAAAGGCTTTTAAAGGATTGTATTTTCGTATTTTTAGTTGTGGTTGTTTAAACTATTGCATGTAGGCACTGTGACCATGTAATTTTTTTTAAAAAAAGTTTGTAGACATGAAGTGATGTGAAATCTAAAATGACTTTCTGACTTTTTTACGTTAGCAGGACTTTTGTGGCTGATGCAAATATGGAAAATGCTTTCACTTCTCTTTCCCTCAAAGTGAAACTGGGTAAATTCTTTATTTCTTATTTATAAGGTTGCAGTTTGACCAGGGCAAATGTGACTTCATTCACACATGTGACACATGGCTGAACATTGAATGTATTACAGACTGGATGTTGTTGACCTTGAATTGCGAGGAAACACATTTTTAAGCAGTGTGCAAGCAACAGATAATTTAACCTTTTTATATTTAAGATAAAAGAAAAGATTTATTATTTGATTTACAGCACTTTCCATAATTGTCTATTATTTTTTTAAGTGTATCTGCATACATGCGGGCTTATGTACTAGCATAACCTTAGAATCTGGTTACACTAGTACTTTGCATTTTTGTGTTTTATATAATTTGCTGTTTATAATTTTAGTTAATTTGCTGGAGATCAGGATCAGATCTGATTAACTCAATGACATTCTCTTGACTGTAAATTTGGAAATTTACTATTTTCAAAGCAAAGTTCTATGAGACAATATTACAGATAGGAAAATAGAACATAAAACATTTGTCTAAAGGAAAAAAGGGAGTGAGAAAAACAGCTCAATTTGATGCATCCTATCTGTGAAACATAAAGGAAACAGAGACATTACCATTTTAAGATTAATAATAGGGAAATGGCTTTGTCTGCCAAGAATTTTAAATATACATGTAGGCTACAGTTTCTGTATGTATTGTATTTCATGACCAGGTCAATGGCCTTGGCCAGGGTGGCCCTAAAGAATTGTTTAAATGAAGAGCAAACGTACGATTTTGATGATGAATGTCTGTTTTTAGTCTGGTCAGTATGTGTTCTATTATTGCTGTATGGATCTTCCTGTCTTAAAGTGGGACGTCTATAAATTACAACTGTTGATAACGGAAAATCTTTTATCTTTGCAGCTAAGAGTTATTTCATGCATTACGTTTTGGCAAAGTCTCTGACAAGTTTAGCTGATTTGTGCGGGCTAAATAACTGTGACGTCAGTTAGTTCTGGTCTTGCCTTATTTTGTGGAAGTACACTTAACCAAATTATCCATCGTGAGGAGTTATCAGGGTCCTGAAGCAGCTTTTTGCTGAATGTGAGAGGAGAAACAGAATTTAAAAGTCGGAACAAAACGTGAAAACAAGCAATTACTGGAATGGAAGCATGTCCTTGTTCACTCAGTGCAAATTATCTTCAGACTATGCATGATTTGACATTACTGTAGTCTAGTAGTCCTAAAAGGCTTTGATTTCCTGTTTAAGACTTTCTTTGTCTCAGATGGAGTGTGGCTTATTGTTCTGTCTTATATTAATGCTACTTGTTGTTGTTATTTCCTGATTTGCAGGCTAATCGTAAGGAAGATCTTAGAACTAATGCCTTGCCCAGGGCAGGCTTGCTTGTGGATATTAAACCGCTCCATCTATGTAGGCTTGCCTTCAGATTTTGTTAACCAAAAGGATAAATTGAATAGTTCACCCAAAAATTAAAGTGATTTATTTTTTTTTATTCCGTGCAACACAAAATGAGATATTTAGCAGATTGTGCAAGCTGCTCTTTTCCATACAATGAAAGTGAATGGTGACCAAACCTGCAAAGTGACATTTTCAGAAGAGAACATCCTATGGCTTCGGATGACCTTAAATATACCACATTTATGCTACTTTTATGGTGTTTTTACCTTTAAAAGCTCGACAGCCTCTGGTCCCCATCCACTGTCATTGTGTAGAAGAAAGAAGCTCAGATAATCTGCTAAACATCTCTTTTGTGGCAAAAGTCAGTCAAACAGGTTTGAAATGAAACGATGACCAAATACTCATTTTTTGTGAACTATCACATGTGTATTGTGTAGTTAGGTAAATCATACTGAAACAGTCTGTGGTCTCACCTCATTTAACCCCTCCCATTGATGATATCATCACCGATGATTGGTGAAGACAGGCGGTTGTTTTCATTCAAAAAATGCTTTTGTGTGGAGCTTATTTTGTGCCTATTCAAATACGGTCTTGCTGTCGTATTGATAGTCATGGGCTCAGTATATGAGCTTAAAGTGAACGCCAGCTAACTGATCAACAGAGGATGCATCCTTTCTCCATGCATTTCCATCTGACAGTATCTCCTGCTGTTCCTTAAGAACATTCATGAATGGTCACATTATCAAAACAAAGAATATGCAGATGACTCTGTTTTTAATTAAAGTACTTTAAATGTGACTGATGATGACAAGGCAGAAAAGAGAAGTAGGACTAAATAAAATAATGGACAGATGGGAAAAGAAACCCCTGACAGGAGAAATTAAATCAAAGCTCTGAACTCATTCCAGTGCTAATAGGAGACGTTTCTAACTGACCAACCTTGCTATTTCTGGTAAGCTCATAGGCTTAAAATTGTGGTCATAAATAACTAATTTGGTGTTGAATTCCTGGTATGGAGGAGTTAAATTCTTGCTGTTTTCTGGAAAGCACGGAAGGCAAAGTCACCTGTTCCCGAGGCATCACTGGACAAAGACAGCATTGAGTTTAAGGTCTCAGGGTTGAGTCCCCACGGAGGGTGACTGGGTGGTGACCAAGCTTTTTGCTGGAATGTTAGTAAGAGTTATCTTACTAATACTGACCGTAATAATACACAAGAAAATAATCAGCCCTTTATTCTCAGTATTTGTGAGTAGACAGATACCGGATCAGAGTCACAAGAGGATGAATAAACTGATTGCAAATCAAGTTACGCCATAGTGTACTACAGAAACTAGGCTTTTTAAGTGTTGAACAGTGAACAAAAGGTCTTTAATTGTCTTACTAAGGCTTTATGCAGCAAGACAGAACAGAATCGATCAATGACTTATTTCATTAGATGTGAGCGAGGTGACAGCTTTATCTGCAGCTACTGTTTCTCTGACCTGCCCAAGGCCTCATGTTGTGCGGTAAGCTGTGCGAGTCATTGCAGCCCCATCCAGCCGGGAATCTGAGTCATGGGGCCTTCTTACCACCTTTTTATTTCAGGTAGACAGGTTTAAACTGCACAGGGGAGGGGGGGGGCAACTGTAGTGAAATTGGTTGATGTTAGTGTTAGGGGGATTTTTTTTGTTTTTTTTTTAAGTTCATAAGAGTGCCGAATTTTGAACATTTGCATAGCAGCGATAGGTGCTTTTGCAGGAGTTTTTCTTAAAGCCTGAGATAAATCAGAACCAAACCTGAATCACATGATAGTGTATTTTACGCATTTAGGGGAAAATTAGGGGCATTTTTTCGTAGTATTGAGATTTCTGAATATCTGAGTGGGTGCTGTTTATTCAGTACTTAGATTATTAAACTTTATTTATATGCAGTGCATAGACGTTTTTATAATAAAACCCTTTTTGCATGACCCCACAACAGGTGTAAATCCCTTTTCTCATGTGCAAGTTATTTATTTTAAAAATGTTAGATATTTTAATTTAAAGAAATACTACCACTTTTAGAATTTATTTATCTATTTATTTTTGTTTTGTTTTTGTTTTTTTGGTATAATAAATTGTACATATTAAATGATCTATTTTTATTTATTTATTTACTTGCTTATTTATCAGAATGACAGGAACTTGTAGAGATGGAATGTTATCAAAGAATGCATTTTGTTTGCTCTAATGATGCAAACATATTAAGGTTTATGCAAATGCATATTGTAATTTTAATGTTTGCATCAGTGATAATGATTTAATGCATCTGAAATTACAAAATACTACCGTAATAACTTAATAGTATAAATGAAATGTTTAAATGCTAACGTAAGATATATTCAAATTGCATTGAATTATGTTATGAATAATCCTAGTAGGACTCTGAGTTCTTTATGGCATTGTTGGTTTAAAACATTTTTAATTATAGGTATCAGCTTTGATTTCTGTTTGTCTGTTCGGCTGTGACTCTTTGGGTCACGGGTGATTGGTTAGGTGACATCCTGTTAAAGGTGAGCACGGTTTACCCGCAGACCTAGAACTCACCGGATAACTCAGCCTACAGCTGCTTCACTGTATGACTGTACAGAAAGCATCGTTTCTGTGCGGTTATAGCTCTGTAGGTGTGTGAAGGCATCCGTGTTGTATCTGCATGTAGCAAAAGAAAAATTGGGATTTTGCATGCACAGGTGAAATGTTGAATTATGACATCCTTACAATCGTTATTATTGCTCATACTTTAGTATTTTCTCAATTTAGTCCAATTAGTCTATGTGTATATTTTCTATTGAAATGCAACAGCATAGCTTCATGTTTGTATTGATATATGTACGTAAGCGGAGCTCTGTTGCTGCTGTGTGTTTCCGTTTCAAAACTCATGTTCTTAATCATCACTCCCGTCAAAATGAGTCTTGTTGCACGAACCTATTTTTCATGCTTGTTAGTGAGCCGCAAGTGCGTCAATATTGGATGTCATTTTAAGCTTTGCTCTGAGGTTTAAATATCCTGTTTACTTGTTTGTACACCTTTCACTATCACAAAATGATTTTTTTATTGCTTATTTATTTGCCAATACAGTCTGTTTGGTCTTATTGGTGACGTCTATTCTAACTAGAGTGTGTTTGCAGTTATGCAGAGGGTTGCCAGTGTAGTGCTCACCTAGAATTGCCAGATTGCAGACTCATCAGCCAGTGTGTCTCAGGGCCATGCCGAAGCGCCAGTGTTTCATGATTTAGAGGAAGGGAAGGGCATTTTAGGGTGGACTGTGGCAACACCAGCTTTCTCCCTCGTATTTTCCTGAACCAGACACCCCATCTTTCCTTCCTCATCTGGCCAGGCGTAAGCAGCCCTGCCTGGCCTTGCCCGCACAGTCATCCTGGGCATGTTTGGTCCTCCAGTGAGTCAGAAAGCAGTCCACCCATAGTGATTTTGTGAATTGTGTTGCTGTGTAATCAGAGCTCGCTTTGAGGATGGCTGATGTCTGACTGACTCTCGTGCCTAAGCTTGTTGCATGAGCACATAGGAATGATTTGTTACGTCAAATTTCAGCTGATATTTTAGCAGAAGCATCTGATCACTGCCGCTCCGTTCCAAGACCAAGTGAGCGACAGCTTTTTAGGCAGCATTCGAGGCCTCATTGGGACATTGCCGAAGCAAAAGCCGGTCTAAAATGTTCCAAAACAATGTTCTGACAAAAATGTTTTTAATTAAATTTAATCTGTCTATCTTTATTATTTATTGTAGTATAAATAGCTGTTTTTATAGCTATGCAGAGCGTTTGATTGATTGATTCTTAACATTTCTTTTGTCTTTTCGTTTTTTGATTTGTAGCGCTGTGGGATTCTGCTTGAATATAAAATGCATTATAAATCAAATTTATTATTATTGTTATTTTTATTATTATTGTCAGTGCTTTTACAGTATTTATTTATATATTTAATATAGTATTTGATCTGTCTATCTATACATATATACAACAGTAGTTTATATACATGTGTGAAAACACAGACATACACACACATGTGTACATATCTATTTATAGCAGTATTAATATATAAAGTGTGTTATATATAAAAATAATTATTATCTATCTATCCATCTGACTATCTATCTGTCTGTCTGTACATGGATAGTTGACAAATAAAAATTGGACTGTGTCCTATGGTGTGACAGCAAGAATGTAGGGGGAAAAAACAACATACAAATAACATGACAAAAATGTATCTTATTCTAGGAGTTACAAATAGCATGAGAGAGGTTTATCTTCAATGTTTTTTACTTTTTTTTCTTTTTTTTTTTTTACAACCACCCACATATATACATCAGTATTATATATGAAGAGTTTATTTGCAAAAGCAGATAACTTTTTTAAATTGTCAAAAAGCATGTTTTTATTATGTTATCATGTTTTTTATTGTTTTATTGTGTTAGTTAACTGGATTTTTTTACCTAATCAAAATAACCCAATTGCAGTTTGAATGAGTTTAATTGGAATGCACGATAAAAAAACATGATTTGCTAATCATTTGTTTTTGCAAATGGATTTTTCATATACACGTTTTAATGCACACACACAAACAATTAGTGTGTGTATATATGTATTTATAAAAGTATTTTATAAGTATCATTCAGTCCCAAAAAATTATGAAAAATAGAAATGTTAAATGAATGTTTAAAAAAAGAGCATTTTACGCAATATTTTAATATGGTCTATATTTATTCTTATTAGAGTATAATGTATTTAGCTTAGCAGCTTGTTAATGGCCATCTTTTAAGTTGAGTCCCAGGCTGCCATTTTGTGTGGTGCATAGAATTGCTTCACTGAAAAAAAAATTGCTAGTAAATTGCTAGTAAATTTCACTCATAATTACAAAGAAACTGCAAGTAGCATGTTTAAATATATGTGAAATTTTAAAGTAGTAAACTGAAATAGTGTTTAAAAAAAAATGTATTTAAAAACAAAAAAAAAAAGAACTTTTTACATTGATTGCTCTGTAATGAGGCTCCATGACTGCAGTGCAGGCTGTAGGTAGAAATCTTTGGAGCTTTAATCTGATTTTGAATGTAAATGTTTTGGCTCTCTAGTGGAGGTGTGAGTTTATATGTACAGTTGCCTGTTTTGTGTACGCATGTTTGTGCGTTCGAGGTGACGAGTGTCTAGCCGGTGTGGTGGGAAGTGACACTTGTATGAGTGTGCTATAATTACTCAGTTTTTTTTCTCTCTTCTGAGGCAGCATTGAGACCCAGAGGGGAAGAGATCAGTATTCCCTGTCTCCCAGTCCCGTGCTGATAAGTCTTTTCCAAAATAGGAGTGATCTCACCCTTCTCTTTCTGTCTTCCTCTTCTCCATTGTTTAGTCTGTTTTTTTTTTTACTTCATTCTTACTGTTTAAACATGGGACTGGCACAGCTGGTGGAGAAAACAGGAATGAATGTGAGCACGTAAAGCAACTTATATATGTGTGTGTGTGTAAGAGAGTGATTAATACCCTGAGTTCGGGGATCTCCATTCAGGACACGTCCTCATGGTTTGCTCATGAGGTCATTGGGAAAGATCTTCATGTAACATGGAGCTAGTTTTAACTGACACTAAGAACCAGACCAGAGGTGAACGGCAGTGCAGTTATCAATTCCTCCACAGAGCATGACCTCCTTTTGTTTTAAAATACCTGCACTGTAAATGATTAGGAGAAACTCATCAAGGCCTTTTTTTAAGCCTCTCACATCGTGTGTACAGATGTGTGTGAGAAGCTGTAGATGTACTCTGGTGTATAGCCTCCACCCTTTATTTAAAGATGGCCGTCCTCATCAGCTGGAGGCAATGTTCCCTCTAATTTTTGTTCCTGCTGAGCACAACCTATTTTTGTTGGGCACGTCCTTTATCCACCTGAACAGAGAAATACATAATATAGAGATTATTTAGATTCTTAGAGTCATTTAGATAATTAAACAGGCATATAATATAAATTAGTAATTTTTAATGATGTACATTTATAGACTTATACATTTTACATTGTACAGATGTATTTCTGTGTGTGTTTGTATTAAATACACAGTTAATTTAGTTTATTATTCTGACTTTAATATGAATTAATTAATTTGCATGTATTATATTTTTGTAAATTTACATGATTAAATGCATAAATAAAGCTTGAGAAGTAAATGATTTAATATTCATTATGAATTTAGATTTTGACTTAATTTTATTATTATTTATTACTCATTTGGATATAGGAAATATGTTAATATTATAATATTTTCTTGTTTTCCTCAAGGAAATTCAATTAGTCGGGATTTTGTCAAGTTTTGTCCGGCTCGTAAAACACACAAAAAAGAAAGTATGCATTGCCTCCCTGGATGACTGAAATTCTCTAGGAATGCAGTTTTTATCTTGTGAATTAGTCAGCCCTGAATTCTCTTCTGTACTAAAAATCAGTTTGAAATACTATCCTTTTTTAAAAACTCTGAATTATAAAATATCAAGGTTAGTCCCTTTTATTTATTTATTTATTTATTTATTAAGTTTAGAATCTCTTTTTGTTTTTGCATTTGTGCGGGAGTGACATCAGAAGTGTGTGACCGTGCACATGCACAGCTTAGAAGGGAACATTGGCTGGCAGCTTTAGAGGGGACCTGAGGTCAGAGGTCACCTGTGACTCAAGGCTTGAGGAATTCAGTCTCAAGGAAATGAATAGCATGGGGGGAAAAAATAAGAGACAGAAATTGTAACGGCTACAGGAAATGATAGCTCATTAGAATGTTGTCAGATGGTGACTGAGAATTATTAACTGTTTTATAGAGGGACGAGAAGTAAAGGGAAGCTGGAACCTGTTTACCTCCAGAAATGTTTTTCGCTGGGGAACACGGAGCCATGAATGTTTTCACCTTCCTGCATGCTGATCCCATGGTTCTTCTTGCGTGATGTTGCTTCTGGGTAAGGTTTAGTCACCTCTCCAAAGATTACAGTTTGTAAAACACAAGTGTTGACAGGTAATTCAGTTAATGGTGTTACAAGGCCTCATTCTGTTCTTTGCATCCATTATACTGGTTCAACTTACACACAAATGTTGCTTCCTCCATTTATTTGGTTAAAAGGAGCTAATGCAACACAACTTTTAAAGTGAATTTCGATACATTTATATAAAATTATTTAATCTGTTTGCAACAGGACCACGTGAATCATTTTTATGCACTCAGGCAGGGGATTTCCACTTCCCAGCATGCTTTGCATGGGACCGAATGGGAAGATTAAATGTTAGAATTCAGTGTTTAGCCTATTTTGAGCAAGATAAAGAAATGAGGGAAAATTTGTTTGTTTAATGTACCGATGTTTTGAGATTTAAAGGGTTTTTTTTACAGTATGGTGTAGGTTTAGGGGTTACCTTGTGTTTAGATTGAATATGTACTATTGTAAATTAGTTTGTGTTACTCACAAAGCTCAGTTTATTAAGAAAACTCATTTCCTACTGTCCACATTTGAATTAATATTAGCCAAAGTGTTGTTTTGAGTGTACTTGCATGCTATTGTGTGTAGCTAATCACTCCTCAAGTGTGACAAGCCTGTCGTCTGTCCTTAGTGGGATAGCTTCTGTTGCTCTTTTCGTCTCTTATTTTTTCTCACTGAATCTTGTTGACGTTAGCAAGGACTTGAAGCATGCTGAGTCAGAAGCTTGCACGGTCAAAAAGGCCTTGAGCCGTGGTAGCCTGCGCTGTCATTATCTAGATTTCATACTGTCGATGACCGGCATCTTCATCATCCTGTTCTTGAGGATCATCATCCTTCCCTGCATGTGTTTGAATCATCTCCCATTTCCTGTTGCTGATGTCACTCAGCAGGGAGATGGACAGACACAAAGGAGCCAGCGTACTAATGAAATGACCTCAGATACCCCGTCCGCTCACCTGTGCTCTATCGCTGGACAGAACATATCCATAACATCACTTAAATATGACTAATCAATACTAATCAATATGGCAAACCTTGATGACTTTGTTAGCTTACTGAACTCATCCTAGCTTGAGTTAAACAGGCATTGTGGGAAGACTTGGTCTTGATGTGCTGACATATGCACAATGTATATTGGTGTAAATTAAGAGTCTTGTCAGTTTTGTTTTGTATGCATTGTATTGATTTCAATTGATACAAAAAGAAAATAATAGAGACAATATGTTATGAAGTATAAGAAACTTGTGCTTAAATTTAAAATGTATAGAGAGATTAATGACATGCAGAGTATACTATATAATACTAATTCACTCTAGATTTTTATTTGATTTAATATAATGTATATATAATAGCTATATTAATAATTAATTATATTAATAATATAAAAAGTAACATATTTTTTTAAAAACTGATGTTTTACTTTCTTTTTCCTTGTTGCAAGAAAGCCGTTACATGATCAGATTTGATAAACAATGATGCATTCTTTCCTGGCTTTCCTGTAAATCCTGCTTAACTAAAATAACTGATATGACAAAGAAAATCTTTTATTGAATAATTGACTCATCATTGACTGTTTTTTATAGTTAATCATTAAACTGTTATGTCTATTCCACTATTTTAATGAATGCACATCTTTGAATGAATGCTCGTATGTTGTGCAATGTTATCTAAGTCAGAAGAAAGTTATTTAGTTTCATAAGAAAACCTTTATATAGGAAATTTCGTACAATAAAAAATGGAAAATTGAAATTATAATGCAATTACAGCAAAATAAGTCAACACTGTAGAGTGCACAGAACAGTGTCACACACTTTATATTTAATACAAAAATGAAGAGAAATGAATATACATAGTATGCACTGTAGAATAGAGATTTATTCACAATATACATAGTATGCACTGTGCATTAGAGTTGTGGTTGTAATTGCACATTTAAACATTTATTTCACAGTTAAATTTAAAAAAACTCATCACACCTTGATTTAGAGACTCTTTTCCTAATTAACACACATTTAACAGCTTCAACAAAGCAGACAATAAACAAATGACTTGTTTGCAAAAAATACACTTTTATTTACGTATCTGAAAAATAAATAATTAAGTTTGCCAAGTTAATCATTTGATTTAAGATTTGAATTTCCTTTTTTAATCTTCCAGGCGTTACACAGTTGCAGGCGTAACAATATTTTTTGTTTTACGTACAAACTGGAGACAGAAACAACTGTAGCATTAATTATTTGTCAGTTCATTTTTTACAATTACTTTCATGAAGAACTTATTACAAATGTTCTTATAAAGGTATAGTAAAGTTATGTCAATATCTCTCTGGTAATAGGTTTTTGGAGTGTCTGTTCATTTCTATCATTTAAGTTAGCAAGATAAACAGTTTTTAACATATTTCATACAGAATTTTTTTAATCAGATTGTATAAAGATTTTTTTATTATTAGAATTATTAGAAAACACATGCAGATGAAAAACAATTGCATTCCATCCCTCTGCAGCATTTACATGTCGTAACATCTCAAAATGGATTTTCCTTCCTACTCAGATATGCACAATAATTCAGTGTCTGACTCTATATGTTATTTTTCTTCTGATAACCTCACGACATACACTTTCAGCAGAAATAATACTTTCCCACCATAAAAGCTGTTTTCACTCCAAAACCATGCCAGATATATTTTTGGAAATATTTCAAGTACTCACTTTTATTGCCCCCTCATTGTACAAATCGCATGGGTTCCACCGTGAACAAAATATGCTCTTAGCAAGCATTTTCCAAGACATATAACAACATCTAAAAATGTAAATATGACCAGATCATGCAATGTTGACAGTGAATATATATCTCTTAGTCCAGCATGTTTTTCCAAAGACCGTTCCAGAGGTGAAAATCCTTGTTTTATGGACATGGAGATAGTCCTCATGTTTTAGTAGCATGCTTCTGACGGTTGGTAGGAGTGTAATGTCTGACTCGTACAGGCACTGACTCACCATGGCTCATCGGACAAGGCTCGATTTGAGCCCGCCAATTTCTCAAACACAAAGACACAAGTTTTTGATCTGACTCTTTGTTCTAGCGCAGCAGCGTTTCGCTTTACCTGTACTGCAAAACACCCCGCTGACAGAAAAAAAAACTAATGATGGTTTAGATCTGAGATTAGGCTTCAGATGTGCTAATGCTAGCTTCTCTGGATGTTTACAGTTGGTTGGATTTTGGTATGTTCTCCTCTGAGGTGTGTGGGTGTTGGTTTTGATGGTGGATTTTCAGTAACGTCCTTATAAGCCTGCATCATTTTGCTTCTCCTTTTTGCACTTTTTTGGGCTTGATGTGTTTGCGTTTAGTTAACCCACATCACGGGTGGATGATGATAGTGTGTTTGGTTAATGATTTAACAAAATAACCGGTATGAGCTCATCTATTGTTTATCCGTGAAGTTGCACTTTCAGAAACTCGAGTGGGCAGAGGGGCTTGTTTGCGTCTGTGAAACGGGGAGTTCAAAGAGACCGTTATCGGCCACATGACTGTGTAAAGTGATAAAACAAAAGTCCAAATGTGTCAGAGAGCATCAGGTCATGTAAAAACTAATTCAAAATTGAATGTCGTTTTAATATTAAATGATTTGATGAATCTTGCTTTAAATTTAAGATATAATATATATAAATAAAAATTTTATTTTTAATTAATCTCATCGACTTGTTTGGGAGGGGCCATTTGCTATGCCAGGGCAATCTCCTTCTCTTTTCCTTTCCATGTGATTGTGTGTGTGTGTGTGTGTGTGTGTCCGTTGGAGGGTGGTGGGGGGGAGGGGGGGTTGTAGGTAGTGGCTAAATCTCATAAAAGGGTTTCCTAATATGGGCTGTCTCTCACAGAGCCCCGCCTTCCTGCTTAATGTGGGCGGGGTTTACACACTCTCTCGACCAGTAATCACACAGCATGGACTTACTTCCTCATTAATTGGCTGAAACCAGTTCTTACAGGAACCGCCAGTGATAAATGTGAGAGTTCTGAGAAATCATTCATTTCTTCCTTCAGCCTGGCTGAGGGACATTACAGGGGAGTGTGGATGGCTCCCTGTGTGAGCATGCCTTCAGGACAAGCTTTTTTTCTCCTCGTGTGCGTCTCTCTCTCTCTCTGTGTGTTTTTTTTTCCCTCCATCATTTTTTAAGTGCTTAGGATATTTAGTTCCCAGAACAAGCTGTACTTTACAGTTTTTTTTTCCTCCCTTATTTGAGTTTGTCTTTTGGGATAACAGAGCTCGGTCTCTATCTCCCTCTCTCTGCGAGCGGAGAGAGGAGAAGCGGGGTAAAGGAAACTCACTGACCTTTCGGAGTCGGTAAGTGAAATTTATGTGACCTCTCTCTCTTTCGCTCTCCCTCCCTTTCTTTCCCCGGTCTCGTCCCCTCCTCCTCTTCTCTTTTCTGTCACAGAGCTTTTCCCCTGTTTGGCGCCTCTCTACAGAAGCCTTTCAGGGAGTACCTTGAGGCCCAGAGGGCAAAATTACAACACCGGGCGGGTGGGCAGCACACAGAAGAGGCCACCCCAATCGTAAGTCCCATCAGTCATCTCTTTCACTCAACCTTTAAATTTACCTCAATCCCAGACGTGGCTTTTGTATTTTTGTATATTTTTCCTCCATTCCTCCTTTTTAATTTATTACGCGCACCTCTATTTCTTTTTTGTTCCACATCCTAATTACCTCCCTGCCCTAATTATCGCTTCGAGACTGGTTTTATTCTACCGTGTGATTCTGTTGAGGTGTTATTGTTTGCATGTGGCAGACCGTAGTGTCAGGGGCTCCGCGTGGGCCGTTCGGTGGTTGGTCGTGGGGGCCTGTTCGGGGTCTGGCTGAGGAGAGATGCTGAGTCATACTCCGAGCTCTTTGAGTGAACCGGACACTCCCCCGCATCACACTAACTCCCCCCCCCCCTCTGGCAGCCGAACCCTGTTGAACCCAGCGCAGGCTGCCGGAGACGGGAGGGGCCCCTGGGAGTAAAAGAAGGAGGAGGAGGAGGAGGAGGAGGGTTGGGGGACGTTGGGAAGGGAAGCAGCAGCAGCAGGAGGAGAAGAAGGAGGGGGGAGGTTGAGGCTGTACTCTCAATTCCTGCCGCCGCCGTTCCCTCACAAGTGCGCACGGAAACAAAGAGCTACACCTTTTTTTTTTGTTTTTTTTTTTAACCACCTGATGCCCGTATGCGAATCCTTGGTTTCATCTAAAGCTCTTTTCCAGCTCGTGTGCATGCGTGCGTACGTGTGGGAGGAGGAAATGAAAGAGAGAGAAATAAAGAGATGAAGTTGCACAATGAGAGATTACGGATGTTTCTGGAACAATGTTCCTTTTTTCTGGTAACT
This sequence comes from Enteromius mattozi, assembly GCA_032359235.1. Lineage (NCBI taxonomy): Eukaryota > Metazoa > Chordata > Actinopteri > Cypriniformes > Cyprinidae > Enteromius > Enteromius mattozi. The sequence continues at coordinate 1,213,337 of JAUMHE010000002.1, read as the reverse complement.
TGAACCTCCTGTTGTTACTTAAGGAAAGCTGCGGGCTTGTTCAACCAGCAGGAAGAAACAATGCCACTGTGCGCGTGTCACTAATGTAAACCTTGTTTTAAAGTAACAAGGAGGGATTGGAGGGAAATGCATGTGGAGTTGAGTGATTGCTTAACCTGAGATGCTTCTGATGAGTTAATGCATTGAAGATTAGGAATAACTGACTGTCTTTTTCTCTCTCCTTACAGGTTTTGGAAGGTGGTGATCAGCATGGTTTGTTGCATCATGAACTCATGGCTTCCAAGAAACGTAGAGCAAAACTAAATCAAGGAACCGATTTTAACCCCAAATCGAATAGCTTCCTCATTCTCACTGCTAGAATAATCACGTTATTTTTCTCTGTTTTCTTTGAGGTTTCTTTTGCAACATGGCTATCTGTTAACATTTTTACTTTTTAATGTGCTTGCTTAGCTGGTGGTTTGTGCTGAGATACTCATGTTCTCAGCTCTGTGTTGCACAGGTTATCTGATCCCATTGGTTGAGATGTTAAGGTGCACCGTGGCTTATGTTGTGTGTGTGTGTGGACTAGTACATTTAATGGATAGGCAGCATTTATTTTGTTTTAAAATGAATCATTAGTTACTTCATGTGCTTTGAAATTCAGTATATTCCCGTCTATAGTTCTCATCTAATTCTAGATTCAGAATTTTAATTTAGGTAGGCTATAACAGTACGTTAATGTAAAGTACCAAGTAAGTGACTCTAAAGTCTCCATAAGATGTCATGCATATTGATTAGTGCTTGCATTACATTACTTCTGAGCAAAGATCCTCTTACCTTCTAAAAGCTTGGTGAATCATAATGTTCCTTTCGTCTAGAGTTATTGTTTTGTTTCTAGAGATCCAAAGAGGAGAGGGAGAAGGAGTGTGTGTGTGTGTGTGTGTGTGTGTGACCACATGACTCACTACAGGGCCACTCCACCAGATGCAATAACGCATTCAATCAGATTAAGAAGCGCGTGTGTGTTCGGGCACATATGTGCGTGGGCGGCTGCCACGTTTCGCGCGTAGCTCCTCATCGCTCATATTCTATACATTTGAAGAGCATCCGGTCATGACGGAGAATGCTCGCTGCTGGATTGGATTTGACTAACAGATTGCCTGTCAGTTTGAAAGGTTAGTATCTTGCCTCTTTTATAGTGTCGTTTAATTTAGATGCAGGTATCCAGCTTAAAACGAATACATTTTAAGTCGCAGGCGCCGCTGTGGTCCCCCAAAACGGCACATTTTGGACGTCCCCTTAATCTAGCACACCTGATTCAACTCACTATCAGTGGCTCCGTGTCCTGAAATGGGTGTGTCAGATCTAAAATGTGGAGTGTTGGGGGGCTACCGGGACAAGATTGAGAACCACTGCACTGGTGGCATAACATAAGGCAGCTAGGCAAACGTCTTGTCCGTCGCTTCTTTTTTTCTTTTAATTGCTTGTGAAATGTTTTTTCGGTGCCTTTTTGTAACGCTGCCCTGGTATGCGAGTCTGGAAGCTGCAGGCGTATAAAAAAATGGAACAGTGTGGAGTTTCTTTTGCCGTTACCTTAAATGAACCCTCCGCTGAACTCAATGCACTGCCCGCTGCTGGCGTAGAGGATGAGGCAGTGTTGCCAGATCTCGTGAGAAAAGCAGACCAATGGAAACGCTCTATTTTATTGACCAGCATGAAACATTTAGATTACAGCGTTTTAAACTATATAAAATAACATGAATTAAATTTAAATAAAATAAAAAAAATAAACAGATTTTATGACATTAATGACTGCATTAACAAAATAATGTTTCATGTAAGTGTATATACTTTTTCTAAACATAAATGTAACAAAGAATCGGATGTCTGAATTAATAACAAATTATTTTAGTTTATTTATTAATAACTAATTTAAAACTTAATTTAAAAAAAAAAAAAAATTTACATGTTATTTATTAATAACTAATTTAAAACTTTCCTGTCACTTTGAAATCTCAAATATGCTGGTTTTCTGCAAACAAACCCAAAACCCGCGATTGCCAGTATTTATACTCGACCTGATGTAAAGTGGCTTATAGTACGCGGATATGGCAACACTGCTGAGAGAGAGGGAGAGAGCGAAGGGGAGCGCGCGAGAGAGGCTGTGTCTCAAAATCCAGCGAGACAGTCTTTCTAACGTTAGAGCGCGACGATGATGCCCCAGAAAACGCTATCTAGTTAGGAGCCTCGCTAGGATTCGAAACACAGCCAGGCTGAGACAGAAAGGAGAAGCTGCGTTCGATTGTCTCACACCACGGTCCGCTGAATGAGGGGAAGAAAGCTTTTCGATTCTTCCATAACGGGATTTAAATCATTATATTGTTAGAATTGATGACCACGCCCCTCTTCCAGCCCCACCCTCTCATCGTTGGTAAGTGAGTTAATTCTTCATTATGTGTCATTATTGGTGTGGAGAAGTCTCTTCCAGTGTGTCAAATAGCTTATCAGACTGGTGTTGGCTGTTACATTCGCCCGGCGACAACAGTCTGTAGGCTGTCTGACATTTTGGGCTTTTTCATCCCCTGTAAAGATCTTCGTGTTTTACTCGTTTTGTTATTATTGGTAATTTATTTATAACCATTTTTTTTCAATACTGAATAATGTTTATATCGTTATTGGTGTCTTATTTTGGAGGGGTCGTTATGAAAGAAATATTTCCGATGTGTGTGTGTGTGTTTACAGACAGCGTGTTTCTGCGTAGCCTTTCTCGTTAAAGGGTGTGTGTGTGTGTGTGCGCGCACGTTCAGCACTTGGTTTTGTCCACTTGAATTTCTTGAGAATCCAGAAAGAACACACCTTATTGCAACACACTCTGTTATGACAGACCTTTTTGCCCACCCTTCATTTGCACTTGCTCTACAGTTTTCTCTCTCTCTCTCTCTCTCTCTCTCTCTCTCTCTCTCTCTCTCATATAACTGCTCAGATGTTATCTAACATGGGCAACTGGTATTTGTCATTAAATTAAAAAGATGTTCATTCAGCAATTCCCTGTTTTTCTCCATTGTAAAACCACAGGGTGATCTGCTTGGCTTTCACAGTCGAGTCATATCATTTCCTCTTTAACTGTTCAGAACATCCTGTACTTTAGGGAACCCCCTCTGCCATTCATATATGTCTGTGTATGTGTCCTGAGTGTGAATCAATAAAGATTAATTAAATGTCAATATGTCTCCTGTTTATTTTAAGGTGTTATATATATTATTTGAGTTTTATAATACATTGTTTGTTTGTGTACAGCAATAACACAACAGTAATTGCAGGCTAATAAATGTGATTTGTGCAAGCAGAGGAAATTTGAAGTTAAGACCAATTTAAATATTTTTTTTATTTTATTTTATTTTTTAGAAAATAAAGGTAAATTTAAGCTAAGTTTAAAATGTAAGATGAAATAAGAGCAGTTAAAATAAAATCACTAGACATCTATAGGCCTACATACATGTGAAAATAAAGATTAATAAAAAAATAAATAAAATTACAAATCTTCAGAAATTCCAAGTTTGAGTAAAGTTGAGATCAAATTTAAAAATATGACATTTTGTTGTAAGTTTTACTGTATTTTGTTTGGACATCAAAGTTTAACACACAACAGTAAGCCTACAACATGGAAAAATAACCGCAGATAATGAACTGTCTGGTTTCAGAAATTTTAGGATCAAAGTTTACATTTGAAAGTTTAAGTTATAAAATAAGAACAGTTTTATATATATATATATATATATTTGAGTTTTGAAGTAGGTTTTTCCCAAAGTTTGTTTAAAGCAAAGCAATAAGTCATGCAACAGTAATTGCAGGCAATTAACTGTCATTGCTACACAAACATCAGAAATTTTAAGAAGTCGATCAAGATAACATTTTAGCTTAACAAAAAATGTGAGCAGAAAAATATAATTACATGTTTAACATAAACACATATGTATGAAAATAACCTTTTTAAAATGTATAGGCTAGTTAAACACTATCTGAAGTTGCAGTAATAGCCTAAATCCTGCAATTATTCAAATAAAAAATATATTTATTAAAAAAAAAAAAACTCTGAAAATGTGTACTGTATAATAAATATCCTGTGTAATATCATATTCATCCTGTCAGAATGAAATAGTTCTTGGGTGACTCTTCCTTTAGTGATGTGATTAATTCAGGAGCGATCACGCCCACTACAGTTACGAGCTTCGCCTGAGGGTTGCCTAAGCCATCATGCAAATCACTCGTTCAAACAGGTTTTAATATTCAAATAAGGCTTGACATGTTCAGTTGTAGTTTCTTAACAACCCTCCCCCATCTTATGACCAATCTTTTGTGTAAGTTGCACAATAAGGTCAGGTGTTCTTGCTTAGCATGTGACCAAGCGCCGCACTTTTGAGGGTTTAGTTAGTATTGAACATGCGTAACTTACCTCGAGCAGCCAGTAGGGGGCACAGGCGAACATATTATTTTCAATACTTTTTCAATATTTCACTCTAATGTAAATTAAATTAAATGTAAAACTATTTTAAAAATTGCATATCAACAGTTTTGAAGGCCTTAATTAAAATGGCCTCGGGCTTTACGTATACGAAGTGCACGTTATGAATTTAAAACTGTAACAGTTCCCCATATAGTGTTCACAGTTCTCAAAAGCAAGTGTATTCAGAATTAAAACTCTGTTGAGGTTCAGGTGAGTCAGGGGCTTTAACCCGACACATGAATCAATGATGTGCTGTCACCGAACAGGAGAACACTGGCACACCCAAGCTGACTCAGAACCAGGTGTAAACGTTACCTGATGCAGATACCGGCTATCTTTCCCCGAAACCCACAGGTATGTCTCATTAAAAATAGCACAAGAATGAGAGTTTGATAAACTGCTGGCTTTCTGCCCTAATTCTAAACATTTCGGAACAGGGAACATCTGTGACTACAATCTACAGCAGGAGGCCGTTTTTATAGCAAACAATTAAGCTTCAAATAGCTCGATATATTATATCAGTCATTGCAACAGCCATACAGTGTGATATGCATTGTTTTGGTGTCAGGTTGCGTAAAGCATGAATGGGTTATTAAGCCTCGTTTTCAAAAACATACAACTTTGGAAAGTCCCTGTAACTATAATTTGCATAGTGGTTTTTTTTCTACTAGAAGCATATGTGACACAAAGTGCCCATTGTGATCCATTCATGTGGTTTTTAAAGTGGGGAGCAGAGAATTGTGGCTATCCAGCACTTTGTAACAATGTATAGTGTGTGAGCTTGCATCTTTCTTCCAGCCGTGCCTTTTGGCGAGCTTGCTGACTTTTGAACGTTTTAAGTGGTTCAGGATAGGATGAAAGGTTTAAACAATTTCCCTAATTTAATAGAATTTAATTACCCTTCATGAATAGTCGAATATTGTCAAAAGGATCAAATTTTTGCACCTATAGGCCTAATAATTCTACACAAAATTAATGTGACCCAGTCACCCAGGACCACAAATCCAGTTATAAGGGTTTATTATTATTATTATTATTAATTGAGGTTTATACATTATCTGAAAGACGTATAAATAAGCTTTCCATTGATGGATGCTTTTTTTTTTAGGATGGGACAATATTCTGCTGAGGTAAATTTTTTTGAAAATCTGGAATCTGAAAAAAAAAAAGAAATCTCTGTTATAGCTGTCCAAATGAAGTTCTTAGCAATGCATATTACAGATAAGAAAATTATTTAGTATAAGAATACTATTTACGGTAGGAAATTTACAAAATATCTTAATGGAACACGATCTTTACTTTAAGAAAAATCCATTCATCGATCATTTTGACCCATACAATGTATTGCTCCTTGTGACTGATTTTGTGGTCCAGGGTTACAAATATGCTCAAGCAACACAAAATATTTAATAGATCTATAGGTTGTGTATACATAAGCTACTGAAAAAAATGTGTGGAATTTACTACAAAAAACCAAAAAAAAAAACCAAAAAGACAACTAGCCTACAAAGAAACGACAATAACACAGAACTTCGAAGCAGAAAGACTGAAATAGTCCAGTATTTTACAACGATACGTTACTGCAACAGTCTTTTATTTTGTGTACAACTTCGGAAAATCTTTCTTTATACCCTCTAATCAGGTGAAGAAACGTGTAGTTATTTCATAATTAAAGAAATTATGCTTGCAAATAAGCACACTACTGATTATGCAGTGGCTTTTTCCGTGAGGTTTAATCAGCACGCAACTTGAAGCTCTTGCCAAAAGCAAAACAAGGTCTTTTGTCGACACCTACTGGCGGTCCCGCAGTACTACGACTAAAATCCGCTTCCTATACGCATAGAATGACGTGTTTTTGTATCCGTACACCCATTTACCTCAGCTACAAACTTCCGGAGTAAAATAGAATACATTTGTGTGTTTAAATAAATAAAAACGTCAATTTAGTGTTGACAGTTGTTTTTACACATTCCGGAGCATGCGCGCTGACGCTCTGTGAAACTCGCCGTTCGCCGTGATTATCGCTTACCGGTAGTTAATCTCCGTAGGAATACGTTGCGTACCGGAGCCGGTTATGGCGTCGGTGAGTCGTACCCGGCCATGAGGTGTCCGTATTCATCGTTATTTTAGTGTTTAAGTGTGTAAAGAGACTGTGGCCATGGCTGGCGTGTTTGATATCGACCTAGACCCGCCTGAGGACAACGTGTCGGACGAGGAGCTCGCCGACGGGGTATGTAACCGGTTACCGACTCGGTTTCAGTTTTTCCGCATCGCCGGGACCGGCCTGAGGATTGATCCGGCGTCTTACACGCTTCAGAAACACGGCAGAAAAGTGTTATGGCTGTAACGTTACTGTAGTAAACTATTAGATGACTCGATACTTTAATATTTACCATAGTAATGTATTATTATCATATGGTTTAAAATGTTTTACAGAGGATATATTTACAAAGAACTTACCATGATATATATGACAAAACATGGTATTACCATTATTGTAAGTTGACATGTCTGTTTTAATACGATTTTAGAGTCTAGCTTCAGATGTTTAAGCTAGTTTAAGATGGTTTCTAGCTGGTCTAAACTGGTCATTAGCTGGTTATTAATATGGTCATGGTGGATCTTTTTTTAAACCAGCTGATTATTTTATAACGTATTATTTGGACATAATAGCTAATGACTAACTCAGCACAACTGTCTGTTTAAGCTACATCTAGCATCAGGTGTATGATGATGTCTGTTTTTATGACAGACGTCAGAATAATCCTAAATATGACTTTTAAAACATTTCAGCTGCAGTTATTTTTTATATCCCTGAAATTAAAGCAAAGTAGACATTAGAGTTTAAGTGTTCAAAAGTTTGTTATCATGTCGGTTTTGCTTCTGAATTACTTCAAAAAATCCTCTGTAGGTCCAACTTGCATTGTTCTGACACTCTCTCTGTTGTTAGACTGAGTCTTGTAATGTGATAACAGCGATCAGTGACCTTGATACTCTGGTTGATGGGAAAAAAGCCAGTGCACATCAGTCACTGGTATAGATTGAGCTTTAATGGCTGTGTCAGATCTGCACACTGTGCGTTTGGTGAAAAAGCTGCAGAGATACAAAAAAACTGCAGTCCACACCTCAAAGACTCTGTAAACCTACCAAAACACTAAAAGCTTGTTTCTGTCCACAGGCTAAGAGCAATGAATACTTGGACCAGTGCGGTGGCTTTGAATTGTGAGTATGTCAAAGAGCTAATTGACCTTCATAATTTGATGATTACATTTTAATTTAGCCCCTCAAAAAGTGAAACGTCTGAGTTAAAATGTTGATATTTGAATGTTTTGGAACAGTATGGAAGACTGCGAGAAGTTCGAGATCTCAGAAAATAGTGTGAATCAAGGAACGGAGCAGATTCGTCCAGAATGTTTTGAGTTGCTTCGTGTTTTGGGTAAAGGAGGATATGGCAAGGTAAGCAAGACTTAAGCAAGTCTCGTGGAATTACAACAGCCGCCTCTGGCACATGTCTGTTAAGTCCACGAGGCCATTGGGTGTCTTATTTGTCATTTAGTGTTCAGAAGAGTTCTTGCAAATGCCCCTTTATAGCCCTGCACTGAGGTGAGCACTGCAGCAGACCTCTACACAACACTTAAAGTGGCATTGCATCACAAAATTGAAGACACAGAGGAAGACCGTGAGGGTTTAGTGTGTGATTTGGGACAGGGCCTAGAAGTGTTTCCTCCCTGCATGTGGTGTAGTTTGAACACATAATATGGGCTGCAAAATAATGTAAATAAAGGTTTTGAAAGAAGCTTCTTATTCTGTATTTATTTGATTTAAAAATACAATAAATATGGTAACATTGTGGTATTATGATAATTTATTGTTTAGTATTTTAATATAGTTTCAATATAGTAAGGATAAAAAAAATGTTGGGTCCTTCAACTTGTATATGTTAACAGTCCTTTTCTATTAAAAAAAAACAGGTTTTTCAAGTTCGCAAGGTGTCAGGGGCAGATTCTGGGAAGATATTCGCCATGAAGGTCTTGAAAAAGGTATGGCCCCCTAAAATTCCCAGTAATCTCTTTCTCCGAATGTCAGAAGGGGTGTTTCATCATGCCTGGTCCTGCTGGTTAACAGATAGTGCTGGTGTGGTTTGCTGCAGGCCTGTGAATAATATCTAAGGAATGTTTCATCTTCACCTTTAAAAAGTTTATCGTTTGATATTTTTGTAATTTGTGTGTTTTTCCTTTTCACAGCAGCTAAAACATGGTTTAACAGTCAAATCACTTATTCAAAACTACTGGATCGTAACACTGTGGCATTCAAGAATAGGAATATTACTTTGCTTAAAATGCTTAGATTAACATATTTCAACACAAGATCTTATAATAGCTTGCCTCAAGGGTTTAATTTGGCAAGACCATGCTTGAGTGGCATATTCTGTCATTTATCAACTTGGTAAAAAGATACGATGTGGTCAAAGTGTGATGCAATCTCAGCCAACCAGATTTGCATGCCAACAAAGTGTGGCTTTATTCGGATAAACACTAGACTCTTCATTTTACACTGTAGATAAATTATCTTTAAACCACTCTAAAACAGAAGGAGAGCAAGCATTGGCTGTGTTCTGATGCAGTTTAATCATTTTGGGACTGATGCTGCATTGTTCTCTGTGGTTTGCATTATTGAAATGCTCCGGATTCCATTCCCAAATTAGATTTGCACACGTCTGTTTATTGCAACAACAATAAAAGCATTAATGACACCAGCCTGATGAGTTCACGGCTGTGATTAGGGGTGTTACAACCCTCCAGCGAATAGATGTTCACAGGAATAAAATGTACAGTCAGTGCTTGTGTGCTTGACATTTACTTCTGTTTCAACAGGCCATGATCGTTCGCAATGCAAAAGACACTGCTCATACGAAAGCAGAAAGGAGCATCCTAGAGGAAGTTAAGCATCCCTTCATTGTGGACCTTATATATGCCTTTCAGACAGGAGGCAAACTTTACCTCATCCTGGAGTACTTAAGCGGTGAGTTCTTCTTTCTTGAGCTCAAAAGTCAGCAAATAAGCAAATATATATTAAAAATAATCAGTAGTTTGGTTATGAGAATAAAAAAATGGAAATAAGGCTTGTATCTGGAATCAAATTCATGTTTTTGTAACAGGTGGAGAACTGTTCATGCAGCTGGAGAGGGAGGGAATCTTCTTGGAGGATACCGCCTGGTAAGTGAAGTCTGATCAGGGTGTAGATCGTTCTGGGGTCGAGATGACCTGTCTGCTATCTAGATGAAACGCCTTTGTTGTGTGTAAACATTGATCTTGTGCGGGAGCCTTTCAAAATTCATTGGTTTACAGTTGTAGTTTGTACAGTCAACCCAAATGCTGATTGAATAGTTTGTCCAAGCAAATATATAAAAGTGCTTGTCAAATTATTGTAAACAATGACCATTATAGCTGTTAAAATGATATATTATTGCTTATAAAATATATATATATTTTATCATATATATTGTGATGATTTGGAGAAGAATCTGAGTTAATAAAGGAGTAGTTCTATCAACAACAAGAATAAAAGTAACGCATATTTCATTGTTTTAAAATGTTTTTTAATAGGTCTGTATGTCTTTTCCATACAAACACAATTCATTATAACCTAGAGCTGTCAAGCTCCAAAAAGTAATTAATCACCTTGAAAGCTGTATGGCTGTTGCACTGTATATTATGAATCTTTTCATAAATCCCCAATTTATATGGGGAAATAATGTAGAAAAAAAATTATATTTACAAAATAGTAAATACATTAAAAAAGGAGTATACCGTTTTTAAAAAATTGCATGGTGCATTTTTTTGTTTAACAAAGAAAAAAATTCCAAATTCATAGATGATGTGAGCATGCCAATTTCTGAAAACTTTATTTGTTTATATTTATTTATCTATTCATTCATTCATTCGTATTTATTTACTTGGTTAAACACCTACCTACCTTTAATTTTCTCCTACCAGTTTTTACCTGGCAGAGATTTCCATGGCCTTGGGTCACCTTCATCAGAAAGGCATTATCTACAGAGATCTGAAGCCAGAGAACATCATGCTCAATAACAATGGTAATAAAACACACACACACACACCCCTCTGTCCTTTTATTACAGATGGTCCTCAGATTTGCACCACTGCCTGTTCTCTTCTAGATGTGCTCATTTTATTCATGTGCTCATCTCAGGTCATGTGAAGTTGACAGACTTCGGACTCTGTAAGGAGTCGATCCACGATGGTACCGTCACACACACCTTCTGTGGAACCATAGAGTACATGTATGTACAAACCCACATTTTCACCCAGTTAAATAAAAACAAAGTATTTCACTATGAATTTCATGTGAATTGCTGAAAACTAAATACTGATGATGTTTATTTTATTGTACTATGGTCGTAATATCAACACAACCATGAACATTTCTGAGCAGCCTTTTTAGGCCAGATGGTTTTTAACAACTTGAACTTCATTTTACAAGAGCAGAAAAAAAATCATGTTTTCAACGATGTGGCCTCTTGAAAGTCCATACAGAGCAGTTCATGAAGGTCAGAGCCTCCATCAATCATGTCAGCTGAAGGCTTATTTGGGGTTTCCGGGGTCAGTAAGGTCAAAGTAAAAAAGACAGCAGCACAAAAAATGGTTTGTGTGCTGGGCTTTTCTCTCTTCACTTATTCATTCTGTCTCTTTCTTTTTGTTTCTCTTGTCTCTTTCAGGGCACCAGAAATCCTCATGAGAAGCGGCCATAACCGAGCTGTGGACTGGTGGAGTCTGGGAGCCCTGATGTATGACATGTTAACAGGAGCTGTGAGTGTCCCATCTTACATCTCCTTTCTGAAATGGTGCTTCTCCATGAATGTTTTACCTGAAGTTA
>JAUMHE010000002.1:1178733-1201857 GCA_032359235.1 Enteromius mattozi | reverse complement strand
TAGATTGATGGTTACATATAGATAGATAGATAGATAGATAGATAGACAGGTATGTTGATGGTTATAGATAGATAGATAGACAGGTATGTTGATGGTTATAGATAGATAGATGGATAGATAGATAGATAGATAGACAGGTATGTTGATGTTATAGATAGATAGATGATAGATAGACAGGTATGTTGATGGAGGTAGATAGATAGATAGATAGATAGATAGATAGATAGATATGTTGATGATTATAGATAGATTGATGGTTACATATAGATAGATAGACAGGTATGTTGATGGTTATAGATGGATAGATAGATAGATAGATAGATAGATAGATAGACAGGTATGTTGATGGTTATAGATGGATAGATAGATAGATAGATAGATAGACAGGTTTGTTGATGGTTATAGATAGATAGATAGGTATGTAGATAGATAGATAGATGGCTTTATATGTATATATATATATATATATATAAGATAGATTAATGGTTTCATGTATACAGTATATATGATACATAGATAGGATACACACATGCATTGTTGCAGACACACACACACACAGAAAGCATTGTTTGTTTTTATAAAGTAGTACATTTGTTTGTTGTGTACAGTAAGCACAGACTGTATGTCCTGGTGATGTATGGACAGATGTCTTTATGTTCTGTCTTTTTGTCCTCAGGGAGATTCTCGTACACTCCCATTACTCTCCAGTGTTTGATCAATGGCTCCACCTTCACACTGCAGTTATTAAGCCTAGACTTTCAATTATTTTACAGTGGGTCATCAACACATCTCTCAGAGATACACAGTACAGCAAAGCACCTTTGTGTGCACATCATTATGCGTTAATTAATGTCAGCTTCCTGTACTTTAAATGTACATACATTAGCATATATCACACATGCTGGGCCGACTGCACAAGGTCGACTCCTATTGCCTGCTTTCGACTGACTTCCCTCCAGAAAGATTCTTTGATGAAAAGGAAGCGGGCAGCGTGTCACAGCTGCTGCTTGACCTTTGGATTGTGGCAACACAGATCCAGCATTCCAACACGAAATATGAACATTCTCATGTCTGGAATTAGAAGGCAGATGTTGGACTAATAGGCACTTTCTATGAAAAGGATCCAAACAACGCTTGGAAAATGCGAAAGTCATTTTTCAGCAGGTACTTAACCTTCAGAAGATGAAGATTGTCAACCTCAGGAAGATGATTGTCAAACTAAATTTTGTATGAGCCATTTTATATTATATTCATCTTACATGACATTTGCAGTTTATGGAATCCTGTTACTAAACCCATATTTGTGTGATTTCACTATATCTAAAAAAAAAAAAATAATAAATAATAAAAAATGTATATATATTAAAAATATTATTAATTAACAAATACAAAATTGTTAAAAAGTAATTATTAAAGGGATAGTTCAATAATTCTGTCATCATTTACTTAAGTTATCCCAAACCTGTATGAGTTTCTTTCTAATGTAGATCACAAATATATATTTTGAAAAATGCTGGAAACCAAGCAGCTGATGGCAGCCATTGACTTGCATGTGGAGGGAAAAAAAACAATGGAAGTCAATGGCTTCTTTTGTTCTCAACAGAAGAAACAACCTCATAGAGGTCTGGAACAACTTGAGGGTGAGTAAATGATGACAAAATTATATAAATAAATAAATAAAGTTTATGAAAATGTAAACTTATATTACATACATTTTTGTCTCTTTACCACAATGATGCAAATATCAGTTCTATATATTATCAAAATTGTTTTTTATTTTACTTTTTTAATTAAAATATTTTTTTTCATTACTTTTTTTCCTGGACAGGCCAAAATCAAAAACAGTTTTTGCAGCAATAATAATAAAAAAAATAAAAAAAAAGAATAAAAAAATAAAATAATCTACCTCTGATGCGTAAAAATGTTGCAAGATCAGCAGAATCCATTTAAAATTAATATGGAAACGCGTATCAGTAAACATACTGAACTCTACTTTCCCTCTAAACAAGCCAAATTAATTTAATTAAATATGTGTGAATGAACAGGCCCATGGGAAAAAAAATGAGCAAACACTGCAGTATGTATAACAGGGAATACTGCGTAACAAGGGATCTACAGTGTAGCAGGAGATTTGCATTCCTCTCTATGGATGACGTCATGAGTGTAATGTCTCTCTTATAAGTCACAAATCACAGTGCGTTTGAGTCAAGGGTCGACCTAGAGCATCTTCATACCTTAATGTAAAAGCTCAACTGCATAGTTGACAAACTGCATAATACGTCAGACGATAAATGACTCACTCAGGTTATTTATTTATTTGAAGCATTTTATCTCACACTTTAATGAGCAATAACTCATTGTGATATGATATTTGCCACCGCTTAATTGCGCATGAATAATTCAAGCACACTGATGACAACATTGCTGTCTTCCTTCATTTTATAGCACCTGCTGATAATGCAGATGAGGTTTGGAAGCATAATGCTTATGAATCTTATGAATGTAAAAGAATCTGCTTTGGCTCTATCAGCATGGATGGAAATCCAGAACCCCCCTGATCAAACCTTCGCTGCCATAAAGAGCTGCTCTCCCTCAGTCTGGCTTTGCGCAATGGCTGTGTGGGGAAGATAATCTCATTTAAACCATATCATCGTGAAGACTTCTCATTTCAGAACACTTACGGTCTACAGCGTGTGTGTGTGTGTGTGTGTGTGAGCAGTCAGCCCCATCTTCTTCAGTCTAATAGGTGTGATTGCTCTACAAGACTGGCTTAGAAAAAGTACTAGGACCGGTTCTCTTTCTTCTCTGTAAAAATACGTCTCTCCTCTCCTGAAGTGAGCAATTTCCTCCTCAGTATCCTTTCTGGTCAAAGTGCTTTCTGAAGATCTTAAAATAAATTACTTTTTACAGCAAGCCTGTTAAATACTTAAACTGAACCTGGAAATATTTTGTCTTGATAAAAAAAGAGTAAATAACAGATAGATTTGATGTGTATATTTGAATGTATTATCACATGTAATAATATATAATATAAAATAATAAATATTTTATTCTTGTTGTTGTTAAATAATTTCCTATATTGATGTATTTCATACCGAATCAGCAAGTAAAAAAATCAATAGGAAATACATTAACCTAGAGAATAAATAAGCAATGCAACAATTTAATACATAAACATGTTAATATGTATATATTCAGGTATATATTCAATTTTTTTTTGTATGTATCATATAATAATAATAATTTATTACTATAAAATGTTAATATTTAATGTTTTTAAATTTTATAGCAAAATAATAATTGTTGCTTTAATAATTTAATAATTATTATTATTGTTGTTGTTGTTTATGGTGTTATTATCAAATAATAATGTGTTTCATATTGAAACCACAAGTTTAAAAAAAGATCCATAGGTACATAATAAATGTAATAAAAAAATGTAATAAATCAACTTAAGCAAAATAGCTGGCAACAATTTAATACATAAATTTAATACATAATTAAGCTCATATGTAAACTCAATCTGGAAATATTTTGTCTTAATAAAAAGGATAAATCCACCTGTAGGTCTGATAAGAGTGTATGTAAATGTATATAATACTGTCTAGTAGTTGTGTAATCAGACTGTAGTTGTGGTCATATGGGTTTGCGGGTCAGTATGTGTGTGTGTGATTTAGGAGAGTCTAATGTGTTTCTCTTGTAAGGGATTTGATGGTCTGGTGTGTGTGAGGGTTCAGGAGGGTTAGTGTGTTACTCTGTAACTGTAAACCTACTTTCAGCTGCTGAGAACTGTCATGCTGCTATTCAAGGGGTCTGTTGATGTGCATGCACCTGTGTGTGTGTGAATGTGTGAGTGTATCTGAGACATAAAACAAGAAGGTCAAACTGAGGTTGATACAACAAATCGTTCTTGGTCTCACTCCTAATGTCACTGCTACAAATCAGTTTTACAGGTGCAATCAGATACTGTTAATATTTCTGCAGTTTGCTTAATTGTCACTTAATTTAGTGATTTACAATTAAAATATTGTTTTGATTATATAAATACATTGCTTTCCACTTAACTGTCTGACTAAAAACTGATGTAAAAATATTTTGTATTCATGATATACTGATATTTACCACATAATAATGAAAAAAATATTCTATTATAATTGTTGCACATTGGAAAAAGTATAATAATAATAATAATAATATAAAATACACTTATTGTACATTTTATTATTTTTATTATTATTTAATAAGTTATTGTTGTATTGTATTATTTAGGGATTTATAAAAATTATTATTTATATATTGTAATGATTTTATAATTTACTATTTAATAATTCATCGTTGTTTTATTTTATTTTAATAATCTGTCATTTAAAATTTACATTCTTCCTCAGGTCAAAAAGGCCACAAATATTGTTTATTTTTTATTGAACAAATATTAAATATTATGAATATTTTTAGTAGTAGTACTTCTGTTGTTGCTAAAATGTAATAGTAATTTAATTATTAAACAATTTAACTGTAAACATGTAAAATATTTGAATATAACAACAATAACAATAGTAAAATAAAGATAATCCAAACAACCCAATTAAAATAATCTAAACATAATAATAATAATATATTAATTATATAAATATTAATAATTATTATTACTGATGATGATTATGTTGATGGTGGTGGTGATGGTGATGCTGACAATTTTATATGCATAACTTTTCATTTTCATGTCAAGCCACTGTTTTATGTATTACTTTGAGACTATAACTTTCAATAAGTAGGCTTTAAAACTGTTGGAGTTTGTAAGCTGTTTAATCATTTCCTTTGAATGCAATGTGTTTTGTTTTACTTTATGGATAAATGAAATATATCAACTTATGGAAAGTAACTGGCAACAATTTATGGTGGTCTGTAATATAAAATGTTCTTATATTGCCACCACTGAGTTTGTATTTGAGCACAATCATGATGAGGAGAGAGACTTATTTTGAAGCAAGAAACAAAAGAGTGTTTCCGGCCACAAGCCACAACACCAAGAGCCAACCCCTGAGCTCTCTCTCTCTCTCTCTTTCACACACACACACTCTTACTTTCTCTCTCCTCTCTTTTCACAACCCATTTCTGTCAGAATGTGCCCTGGCGTAAATTCTCTCCACTGTGTGTGTGTGTGTGTGAGAGAGAGAGAGAGAGCATGACTCCAGAGACATGCCACGAGTGTGTATCCAGAGAGTAATCAGGTAATTGATCATACAGACAGGTAATCATTGGTGTGCCAGACTCTCTGGCTGCGAGTGGTCGGCCAGCATTAGGGAAACATGTTCTCAAACACAGCACACAGAGTAAAACAGTCAGGCAGGCCGGCGGCAGCTAACGCTGACAGAGAATTAGATCGAGGACACATTACATAAATAGAATCCCTAGAATGTTGCCAGTGATTTGCGAGGCCACAACAATTCTAAGAATTCTACATGTACAAGTTACAGTCAAGTTCTTAATGATGAGAATGATTCATAAAGCATCTTTGACACCTTTTCTGTGTATAACGTAGTGAGCAGATGGCTGGTGAACCTAAAAAACAACCTCATTTGACTACGCTAATATTTGTTCCGTGAGATGTCATGCACTTCTTTAAAACATTTGCTCGGATGATCCAGAACAGAAGGCAAGGTTTTATATGAGTAATTGCGGAAGAGATCTTTAGAGAGCTGCTTAGACCCAACAGTGATTTACATCGATCGATATTCCAGCGGAGGTTTATTTTAACGGCTGCGTCAAACATTCCCATGGATGATAATGCTTTATGTTGTGGTATCTTGACAGTCATTAAGTATTACATGTTTTACTCCTTGAGCAGGACAGGACTGTAATGGAAAATGATCTCACCAAACTTGAGTGGCTGGTAAACCTGCTTTTACTTGTGGAGTGATACTCAACACACCCCGGTGACTATGATATGCCAATGTGAAATTTGTTATGTGCTGAAAAATATGTAAATAATGGATGCCGTATTTCTGCAGAACCTGATGTTTACCCAGGCCTCTCCATCAGTTCTTCTTCTTCTTCTTTTATTAATAATAATAATGTTAAGATTGTTTTATTTTATTATTTAAATATTTCATAATAATAATAATAATAATAATGATAAAACTATGTAATAAAATAAAAATGCATAATACTTGTATTACGATTAATAGTCATAGTGTATTATAAAATAATATATTTTTTTCACAAAACATAAGAGTTAAAAAAATACAGCAGGTATTATTTCTTAAAAACAAAATTGAATTTTTACATTTATTATTTTATGTTTCATAAGTAAAATAGTTATTAATTTTAAATATTTAAAAATATTATTTAATATTTAAATTGATTGAATAAAAATGTTCTATTTATTCTTATAATCATATAATCTTATTTAATAAATTACTTTTAAGATTAAGACAGTTATTTGGGATAATATTAATAATAATAATAATAATAAAAATTATTTCTTTTAAATAATTGTAAAAATGTAATTCTTACACTTATTTTATGTTTCATTAATAAATTGGAATATGTATTAATTTAATTTAATATTTAAATAAATTTTGTGAATGTTCTATTTATTTTAGTAATTTTACTTAAGAAATGAATTAAATAAATTATAATTTATAATATAATTGAATAACTTATAATATATATAAAATAAATAATATATATTTATTTATCAAATCTTTAATTAATAATGAATAACTTAAGATTAGACAGTTGTTAAGGAGATTTGAAAAATATTATTATTATTATTTATTTGACATTTGTGATAAACATACTAATACATAATATGTGTGTTATTACTGCTATTGTATTTGAAATTTTGTACATTTTCAATAAAATGTTATGTATTTTTTTTATTAATACGTATTTTAAATATGAATATCATTAAATTTAATGTTTAAAAACTTAATAAATAAATGTTAATATTTAGATAGTCATTTAGCACATATGTTTATATTCAAAGATGTATTTTATGACCTGTGCTGTACTTTAAAAGCATCCTCACACTGACATTTCCCCTGTGGCCTTAAGCATTAAAGAAGAGATCCACTGGTTTCTCCATCAACCCACATTTGCCCTGCATTTTTCTAAAGGTAAGTGACAGAAGCAATCTCAGCACATACAGTATAGTCAGCCTGCTGTATGCCTTATTTACGAGCAGCATGAGTGCAGTCCCATTTGTTTCTTGTCATTTCACTGTCTGTATAGTTCAGATGCCTTTATGTTCTTTTAGGAGTGATTCAGCTCCTGGTAAAGGGCTTTTACTCTTACTGTCGGAGGTGAGGATGTATTGTGCACACCATAAAAGACTTAGTATGAATTTATAGTGTACTCATCTTCACAGCAGTACAACACGATGTTTGTTCCAGCGGTAAAGACACAGATTAGAAGCAAAAAGTTAGTTTGTTCAGGGTTTTATTATTGGATGTTTGTATATTAGAGGACCCTTTTTATGTGGTGCTTTTCATCTTATGAGAGTTGTTCCTCATTCTCTCTTTCTCTCTCTCTCTCTCTCTTCTGACACTGGTTCCCACCGGGAGCATGTTCTTACAATATTTGACTGCAGGATAAGATCACTGTCTGCCAAACGGAATTGCCAAGTCTAGCATGAAACCAGGGCTATGGACTAATCACAAAGTTGAAAAGCAACAAAAGAAAATAAATAAAGAAAGCAGCGCCGCCAAATTAATTTAGCCTCAGCATGCCGCCACTGCGCACAGGAGAGAGTAAGACTTTAGGGTTTCGGTAGGAGGAGAAATATGGGCGAGAGACAGAAAAGGAGCTAGGGAGAGAGTGAAAGAATGGTAGATATTGAAAAGGAGGCAGAGAGAGAGAGTTGCTCCCTTTGTGTCTGTTCAGCGTGAGACGAGGGGGAGAGGGCACCGGGGGGTCGTGCTTGTGTGTGTTTGTGTGTCATGAGAACCCTGCAGACGCTGCCCGCCGGGGGTCTGAGACGAAGTTGAAAGGAGTGATTCCCTGCGTGTTCAGAGAAATAGCACACTCTTCATTAATTATGTATTTCTCCCATAGAAAGCCTGGCAAACTCACTCAGACACCCAACACTAAGCCGGCTTCCTGTAGCCATAAAGGAAAAGAGAAAAGAGGATCACAACTGAGGAATCAGAATTCGGAGAAAGTGACTTTTGTGACTTGTTAAACGTGCGGAAAACAACGGGAAATTGCAGTACAAGTGTCATACTTTCACTGTCATTTTTAGTATTATTTGACAGTTGTATTTTGTGAAATCCATAATTATGAATTAAAATTAACAATAATTAATTCATTAAAATACTTTTATTATTATGTTTTTTATATTGCATAAATAAAATGTAATTAATCATTTCAATTATTAATGACAGCTATGTTTTGTGAAATCAATAATTATGAATAAAAAAGTATTAATTAACAATAATTCATTAATTATAATAATTGTATTGTTATGTTTTTATATTGTTGGGGATAAATAAATTGAATAAATCGTTTAAATTATTAATGAGAGCTGTGTTTGGTGAAATCTGTAATTATTAATTAAAAATAATGAATTAACAGTAATTCATGAATTCAAATTATTTTATTTTATTTTTATTGTGCATAAATAAAATGGAATAAATAATTTAAATTATTAAATTATTAAATAAATAATTATATTTCAGTAATAAATAACTATTCATACAGAATAGTAGTATTACATAATTTTTTGCAATGAAATTTTATGTATTGTGAAACACGCATTTATAATAAAAGATAATTCCAACTTTATTTCTTACAACTGACTTTATTAATGTAGACTTTTATTTCTAACATCTAACAAATTTACTTTTACCTAATACTTTTTATTATTATTATTATATTATTATTATTAATTAAAAATTTTTATTTAATTTTTAGCCATAGAAAATGACCTAGTCTGTACTGATTTTTTTCCAACAAAAATAATAATAATGATTATTATTATTAATTTTAGCATTAATAGTAACGTTATTTAAGATTTTATTTAGGTTTCATAAATAATTTGTTTTAAATATTTAATATTTAATTTAATAGTTATCAGTTATATTAATATTCGATTGTTAAAAGTGTAGTTATTTTATTTTAATAATAAATATCTATTTTAGGCACAGAAAATGACCTACTCTGAATTAATTTCACACTAAAAATGCCCTTTTATTGTAAGAAATTGCTGTGAAATCTTATATTTTACAGTACAATGATAAAGAAACAAAGTCATGTCCACACACACACACAAAACTAAACAAAGCAATAATTAGGTTCTAATGACAGATGAGTTGTGCAATGCAGATCCACCATGAAAAAACTTCAGTGCACCACCAACCAGCTGGAAAACAAAATGCCAGGAAGCTGAATTGTGCCCACAGAGGACATGTTTCACCATATCCCTGATATATTAAAACTATTTGCTAAGAGGTTTTTGGAGGTTAGACAATTCAAGATTGTGCTGCCCATAGCTGAAATATGGGTTGACTGCTGTTCCCGTATCTCTGAGCTGCTCTTCATGCTGGAATGCGTGTGTGTGGAAGAGCCCTCAAGCAAAGTATTGTTATGTAATCAGTCTGTGCGACTGAAATCACCAGACCCACATTAATGGTTTGAACACGATCTGGAGATCCTGGGAGTGGACTCATGTTCAAAAGACAGACTGAACACTTCAACTGTTCATCAAAACTCTTCCAGGCTGTGGTTCAGTCACACACTGATTACACAATGTTTTTGCTTGAGGGCTCTCAGACTCACAACTTTCACAGAGCTGGAGTTTATGAGTTGTATGTTTTGTGTGGAAATGCATTTGAAGGAACTATCAAAACATGATAAACATCCTGATGATAAAATATCCTCAAAAGAAAAGGAGCAAAATCTGGAAATGTATATAAAAATATACATTTTATGATAATTTATAAGAATATTATTATCATCATCATCATCATCGTTATTAGTTAAGTAATAATAATAACATTATTACTGTTTTTATTATTACTATAATATTAGTCGTAGTAGTAGCAATAATGAAATAATAATAATTGTTGTTGTTGTTTTGTTGCTGTAATATTACAATAAATAATAATAGTAATACAAAAATAGTTAATATTATTATAAATATTCTAAATTGCTTTTAGATTTTTAAAAATAATCTTTGTACTAAAAACAATTGTACTATTTAATAATTATTCTATAAATATTATTATAGAATTATTATTATTATTATTAAATTATTATTATTTGTTAATAGTAATTATATGTATAATTATACTGTGTATATTTCAAGTAAGAATAATAAAAATACTAGTTATTATTCTAAATGTTTAATTCATAATATATATTAATTATTATAAATTATTATTAATAATATTAATATTATTGATTTTGCTTTTTGGTCTTGTAAAGCTATAATGCAAATATGAATAACGATTGAGTGTTATTTTTTACGTAAGCAGGTAAAGTCCATTATAAATGATACATTTTTTCTTGTTTGTCTTGTTTAGTCATATTGCAAATATAAATAAATGATTGTTGCTTTTATTATGTCAGCAGGTCCATAAAATAACTAGAATGAGACAGTGAAATAATATTTAATATCATGAAGATAAACATGGATAAGACAGACATACACTTCCATCTATCAAGTAAGACTGAATTAGTATCAAAGGTGACTTTACTCAAGCAGTTATTAAAGCAGCTTACAGTAGGGCTGTGCTGCAGCACTGATATGAACATGCATTATTCATAAGCACTGAGCAAGTGTGTAAATTGCTTTACTAGGGAGCATGTATAACAGTTTATGGTATATCTCTCCATGGCTAATGCTATAATACCCATATTGATTCCGACCGTTTTCAATTTTACACACGTGCGCACACACAGCGTCAGATTGCACATCCTTGCCGCATCCTCCACCGAGCATATTACTATTTATCATCAGTGTTTATCGCACACTTGTCACACTTATAGCTCTTTGTGTTAACACCCGTTAAATTGTGCCTTTTGCTATTGCGCTTTCACTCTCTCCAGCGGCCATCTGCAAGTGTTTTACTGATAATGTGTGTGTCCACATCCTGATAACAGTCAGTCTGTCACACACTTCCCCCAGTTACAACTCCATAAATACTGTTAAAACTCCAAAAGGCAAAATGTTTTACATTAAATCTAGCATATTTCTGCAGCAATTTAATGTTGTACACTGTAGAAAAGTGTTACATTTAAAGTAAAAAAAAAACAGCAGCTGTGGTTGCCATTACTTTACCTTAAATAATACAGTAGACGTTTAAAGATTAATATTACATTTTCAGCAAAAATAATATATTTATATAATCTTAAAGGGTTAGTTCACCCAAAAAATGAAAATTAGGCTGTCTTTTCCTCACCTTGAAGCATCCTAGGTGTATATAACCTTCTTCTTTCAAACAAATCACTCATAATCTCTATCAATGCAGCGGTTGGATGTTTCCCTTTAAAGGGGTCATATAATGCGATTTCCAATTTTCCTTTCTCTTTAAAGTGTGACAAGCTCTTTCTGCATAAAGAAGATCTGTAAAGTTTCAAAAACTAAAGTCTCAAAATCACAACACCGCCCAAATGTTTACTCAAAGAAAGAAGGTGGAACTATTATTCTCATGTTGCTGCTGGTTGCTGGACGCTCTGTGTGTCATTGTGAAAGTGAAACTACTTTGTTTGTGCTTCCAAAAGAGGACACAACTAGAAATCATTGGTCAAGCTGTATTCACAACACTGTTCCAGAACACTTTAACCCAAATATTAGAGTGTGTTCAGCGCATTTACAGAGGATGGACTAAAACCTGGAGAGTAGCCTATGCTGGCTGCACAGAGACTATAAAGTGGAGCAGTTCAACCTCTGCAAGGACAGTCTGGTGCTTCTGACTCACAACCTTTAAGTTTTCTTATTAAAAGAACCTGCTACTTACTATACAAATGCGTGTTTGGAGCAGTGAACGGTAGTGCTGTTGTTTGTTGTTTCTCTGATCACGACTGCAGACATGGTGTTATGTTTACGTGATATAACGCGACGCGCCTCAAAAGACAGTACTAAGTCATGATAATCAGTAATTATGTCCCCACTGGATGCAACAAATGCCTTGTTTGTAATGTGTTTATTGTTTTGGTGACATAGCATTCATTCGTACAAATTCTTTGTATGAATTCGTACGAGTGAGGTCGTACGAATTTGTACGAATTAGCACCCTCATAAAATATGTACGAATTGCCGTGAGATGGGGTTGGGTATTCGGCCAGTCACAGTGCACGGAATAGCTGGCCAATCAGAGCACACCTCGCTTTTTTAGAACGATGAGCTTCGTACAGATCAGAATCGACCCGTTTCAGGAGGCGGGGCTTAGAGGAGAAACAAAAATGTACAGTATGTGAAAAGTAATGTGTTTTTTGCACCTTAAACCGCATAAACACATTGAATTATACCAAATATACAAAATAATGTTATTTTTAGCAACATAATATGACCCCTTTAACAGTCCAAAACACGTTAAATAAAGAACATGCATTTTGTTTGCATTTTTTAAAAGATTTTTATTTAATTTTTTTGCATTTTTGAAAGATAAATATCCATTTTTCAAACATAATAAACACTTTTTTCTCACTTCTTGAGTCATGCGTGCCTCTGGGAAATGTAGGAGCAAAGGAAACATTTTCTTACTTTAGCAAAGGAAAACCTCTTCTCTTGGCTTATGTCGAAATTCTCCAGTACTGGTCAGATGGTCAACCTGTGGCCATATCCTCTGTGGCAGCATCCCCCCTCCTCCTCTGACGCCTGTCCTTGAGGATAACCTGGCAAGGACACGGCTACCCACTGCTTCATGTCTAATTGGCAGCCCCTGTACCCAGACACAAGGTGGAAACTGCAGCGTGTGCACGCTTTGATTTAAGAGCGGACCGTGGTTTTCATTTGTCATTGATTCTGTCCTTTGAGACGAGCGGAGGGAAAGCAGGGCCAGATTGTGTGGGTGGCTGATTTCTCAGTGTCTTGTTGCTTGTGGACGTCTCAGCATGTTTGGACTTCTGCAGGCTTGCTGAGGTGATGCTCACGGGTGTTATTTCTGGATTCCACAGAATGCTTGATGCATATCTGTTCCAGAGTCCCTCGAGAGACACGTGTCAAAAATATCAAATAATATTCTAAATTTGAGGTTGTGCTATTTAAATATTTTTTATTTGACATCTTTCTTGCTTTCACTTTGTGTTATATCTGTCATGTGCGCTGCAGATTTGACTGAATGTCAAAAGGATTTTAATCATAGGAGCTCTGTCCTCTACCTGAACATCTGCTGGTGGAGCTCAGAGGAATATGTCTTGCCTTCCGTGTAAAAGGTGACAGCTTTTTTAAAATAAGTATTTCCAACATTACATGTGTTTGTGTATGTAATCTGTCATTCAAAAGTTTGTGTTTTACGCTTCAAACAAGAAGTCTCTTATGCTCACCAAGGTCTTTATTTCATAATAAACCAAAACAGGAATTCTGTGATATATTATGCCAATTTAACTTATTTCTATTTGAATATAAAATAATGAATCAAATGGATAGGCAAAGGTTTTTTGCATCAAATGGTTGTGTTGCTTAATATACAGGCCTATACACTCACACACACACACACACACACACATATATATACATATATATATATAACATTGGAATATTTTAAAGAAAAATCTTAATGCATATTGCTGAATAAAACTACTATTTTATAAAAAAAAATAAAAAATAAATATAGAAATTGTTAAAGTTTTATTTAATTTTTATTATTTTTATTAAAACGACACACTGTCTTAAAAGTAAATGTTTTCTGAGATATTATTTTTACAGTTTGCTTTGGCTTTATTATAATGGAAAAGTGAAAAGAATGTTTTTTTTTTGGAAAAATGTGAATACTTTTTAAAGTTTTTATAAATGAGTATATGTAATTGTCTACATAATTAACGCTTTCCTAAAGTGGATCAGTACACTGACAAAAATAAATAAATAACTTGGAATTCTCTCAGAAATTGCTAGTAAATAAATAAAACCTTTAAATAGAAAGATAGAAAACCTCAGGGAAACATTTCCAGCTATTTCCCCCTTATAATACAATTAACTTCATGCGATACTAACTTTACAGTGAATTCATGTAGGTGTAACTGTTTGTCCTTTGACTACAAAATGCCTTTTTGTGCCCATATTGTGTCAGTGTTGATGTGTTTATTGGTATGAACTGCAGAGGAATGACAGAGTGAGCTGCCACAGAGGAATCTGCAGAGGTCAAAGTCTGTCTGCGATCCAGGAGCTGTTTCTGCTGACTCCTGCTTTTTAATGGTGCTACTTACAGACTCCTCAGACGGCAGAAAACACAACTGAAAGGGTGGGGGAGAGGCTCCTTTCATTAACTCTCTATTCATATTGAATTTATTAATCTCATGCTGTTTCTGCAGCTTAACTAAAAGAAGCCGTGATACTGCCGCTTTTCATCCATCTGCTCGTGGAGAGAGGGGAAGGGAGCGGGTACGAAAGGGAGAGAGGCGACATGATTTCTAACAGTGCTGAAACAGCAATAGACAGCAGAGAGAGGGAAAGTGTGTCAGATTATTTAGCAGCAGGGATGTTCAGTTGTAGTTGTGTGTCGCTGGGAGAGGCAGCAGCCCTGCAGAACACCCCTCCCCTCGTCAGGTGCACAACAAAAGCATCTGTCATGTCTGCATTTGTGTACAGGGGAATGTTCCTGCTAATCTCCTGTGTGTTCAACAGTGTTTTCCAGTCTTGCAGCCCTGGCCTCTACTGTACACCACAGCACAAAAGCAATCCTGGCTCCTAATGCTAAGTGATAGATCCAGGTAGAATCTGAGCTTCTTTTTGTTTTGTTTTTTGATTTGAGGATCTGTGGAACTCTGCAGGACATGGTAAAATGTGTCAAGATACACTGAACTCTAATATGTAACTGTATGCATTAGGGTCAATGAAATGATGCTCATTTTGTGTCCCTTCTGTTCAAAAGTTCACCATAAAATGACAATTTGCTAACATTTACTTACCTTCAGGCCGTTCAAAATGTAGATGAGCTTGCTTCTTCATCAGATCAGATTTGGAGAAATGTATCATCATCTGGATGGATTTCTTTGTTCTACTGAACACAAAGGAAGATATTTTGAAAAAAGTTTGTAACCTGGCTGTTTTGGTCACCATTGACTTCTACAGTAGGGGGGAAAAAAAACTATGGTGACCCAAAACAGCCTGGTTACAAACTTTTTCAGCAAATTTTCATTTCATATCCTTTAATAAAAAAGAAACAATACAATAAACAAATATAATTCATACATAACATGAATTGTATACACCTCTTCTATAATAAGCATCTTTTTAGTTTCTGAATTAAAATTAATTTTGATATTTATTTTAGGTGCATAAGTTCAAAAATGTCTGTGTGATGCATTTGTCCTGATGTCATGATAAAAATAATAAAAAACATTATTTTGTAGAACAAAACTGTAGGTTGTGTTTAGGTTGTAAATGTCGTGTCACTCTGCAAAAGCTTAATTATAAATATGAATTACTAATTCATGATAGTGGTATTAGCAAACTTTTTTTTTTTTAAGTCTCTTATGATCACCAAGGCTGCATCTAATTAATAAAAACATACAGTGAAAACACCAGTATTTGATGCTCGAGAAACATTTCTCATTATCAGTGTTGAAAACAGCTGTGCTGCTTAATTTATTTATTTTCAAAATTTTTGATGAATGCAAAATTCAAAAGACCGACATTTATTTGAACCGAAATAAATATCAATATAAATGTCTGTACTCACCTTTTAATTTAATTCTTTTTTGCTAAATACAAATATTAACTATGTTTATATATACAGAGTTTAAGGTCTATATACTCACATGTTGCGTTTAATATTTTTATATTATTTTTCGTGTTTTATTGTGGACAAATATTGAATGAAAAAACAAGGGGTTAAGAATGTGTGTAGAACGTTGTTGGTGTTCCAATTCTGCAGAATTCAGACAGACTGATAGACAGACCAAATAGTGACTAGTTTTCCTCCTGCTAACAACCTGCTGAAAACTCCCAGTGTGAGGAAGTGTGATTGTGCTATATATTTTTTTTTTTTCTTAGAGCAACAAAAGAGAAGGCTTTTCCAGAGTTCAGCTGAAAAGGTATTGACTGACACAATCTTACACGGTTCAGGGGAGGTTTATGGTCGGAGGCAGCTTCCGTCTGTGGTCAGCAGGTCCTCTCTGCAAACAGAAGCAGCACTGGGCATTTTCAGAGATGAGAGGGGCAGAGATGCTTGTTCAATCCTTCAGTGTTTCTAAACAAGGACATCCAGCGGAGAACTCAGCCAGGGCCACAATTACCCCCTAAATGACCCATTCAGTGGTTTGGAGCTCTTACCAAAATAACCGTGAACCCTTACTGTGTACTCTGGTTCAGCTTGAAGAGCTAACAGGGTATTAGGCTGATTGTAGTGCTGGGAAGAGGAGAGAGGTCCTCAAAGACCCCTCGTTCAGGGTGTCTCCGGCGACTGATCCACACCTGTGATGATAGGAAAGAGAGCAGCTGAGATCTGGAACCGAGAACCTTCATCAGAAATAGTGATAACTCATTTTGCTGAAGCATTTGATCAAATGATGGAAGTTAATGAAATTAATCATCGTGAGACTTATTTCAAAGGTAAACTGTAAAATGATTTACAAAAAGTTTGGAAAATTAATAATTTCAAATATTTTTTTATTCTCACCAAAGCTGCATTTATATAATCAAAAATATTGTAAAATATTGTAAAATTCTGTTGTTTGCTGATTTGATTTTAACATTTATTTCGACTCAAATGTTGAAACTCTTTTTGCTGCTTAATATTTTTGTGGAAACAGTGATGTTTTAAATATATATTTCTGTAAGGATGCATTAAATGAAAGTGGCAGTAAAGACATTTATATTGTTACACAAGATTTCTACTTCATGTAAAAATGAATCACAGTTTAAAAAAAATAATAAAATAAAAAAAGCTATGTTTTCAACAATGATTCTGAAGAATCATGAAGTAATTGCTGAATACTGCATTAATGACTGCTGAAATTAAAACACATTCAAAAAGAATGATTGTAATGATATTTTACAATATTATAGACTTTACTATTTTGATCTAATAAATGTAGCCTCGATGAGTATTCATATTAAAGACACTTCTTTCTAAAACATTCAAACTTAATGATGCCAGACTTTTGATCAATAATGTAGCTCATGGTAATATCATTGAATTTTAATGTTTTGTATAATTTTGATAATGCGTTGAGTTGACATCTATTAGCATGTTTTTGTGATAGTGAGTGCATATATTCTTATGTGTGCACTGTAAGAAGCAGTCAGACTGCTCCTGTATTTACACGCATTGCCCTTTTTGAACTTCTGAATCCCTCCTTGACTCCACTTTTGCTGAAAGGAGCAGGAAGGATATCACCACTTAGCCTGTGTAAACAGCAGGTCTGCTGTTGAACTGTGGCCCTGCGACTTCTATTGACACACATTCCACTGACCACTGATGAGTCCCGGGTCTGCTAGCACGTGTCTTATGTGCCCCGTGTGACAACGTGTGAAAGTGTGTGCGTATGTGTGTGTGGATGTCAGACAAACTTTAAAAAGAACCTGCCAAGGAGGTGACGAATCAGCTTTGCAGAAAAGACAGTCTAAATGTATCGGTATACTTACTGATTGATTGATAAAAATGTAAGTAAAAATAACTGACACATAATAATAATAAAATATTGTTAGAAATTACAATAAAAATGAACTTGAACATTAAAAATATATAAAAAATAATCAATTAACAATGTTTTAAATAATTATATATGTTACAAAAGTTATTTAATGGACAAACAAATGAAATATATGAGTGTGTGAGGGAGAGATGTGCATGCCATTCTTTGACAGATCTATTGTAAATGTAGGCATGACCTTGTAAATCAGCGCACCCATTAATCCGCTTTATTTTTTTTTGCATCCATCCTTCCCTTTCACATCAAAAGCCTTTATAATTTCACCTCTGACAAATATGCATTATCTAAAGTAAAAGTGTTTAATTTAGTGGATGTATTCTTTGAATATTTGTACAAATCTATAGACCTAATGTAATTTATTGTGAAGCACCAATGTGGCTAATAGGTTGTGTGCTCGTCAATGAAGTTTTCATTTTCTAAATGCACTTCAGCCAGACAAGCCCCACTGCCATTAGAAAAGCAGCGAATGAAGCTGGCATCTGATTATTACGTCTGTGGGAATACATCTCACTTAAACTCTCGAGTGAAAGTAATCTCATTCAGCCGGCTGCGTGTCTAACTACGCCTATAACACTCTGTGTATATATTTTCTTGAAAAGAAAAAAAAAGTCTCTTGTCATGGAATCACATGAGGACATGTATTGTGCAGTTACTTCATATGATTATGTTTGAAATTGTTTACATAATGTTTCTAATAAAGTTCTAGTTCCTTATATTGGGTATATATATACAGTGCAAAATGTATTCAGACACCTTCACCTTTCCTCAAATGATCACAGTTTATTCTTCTATAATTAAGAAAACTGTAATAAAATATGACACAAACTAAGTTAAACTGTGTCAGAACAAGTTCATCTCACATAACTTTGATAGAAAGGTATGTTATGAATGAAGCTGAATAGCTGTCAGCCGTTAAATTTAAGTACACAATTAGATTATACCAATTTAGGTTGACTAATTACCAAGCAATGCTTAATTTTCTTCAGTTTGTCGTGTAAAAAAAGTTCACATTAGCAACTAAAAAAAACACTGAAGCAAAACATGGCCAAGTCAAAGTGTCTGAATATTTTTTAAATTCCACTGTATGCAGAATTTCTGGGTATAATAGATGACAGTTTACTTTATTTTGCTATCTCACTTACATAAATGCACTATAGTATCCTGCACTCACTAGTAAAAAAATAAAAAAGATATATTTTTGGTTTGACTGTATATGTGTAATATTTTAATATCAAAACTTCAGTATTTTGATATCTAAAATGAATGCATTATTACCACTTATCTGTCTAAATATAGGCCCTATAAATGAATATAAATCGTTGTACATCCCCAGAGCCCCACTGAACCACGAACGTATTATCATTATTAAAAAAAAAAGTTCAACAAAGGCAAATATGCAAGGGTTTTTCAACCAGTAAGACAAGTGCTCGATATGCATAGCCTGGGAATAATGTGGCATTAAATGAGCACTAGGTGGCGCAGCGCTAAAGTGTGCCAGTCGTAATTTTGTCTGCTCAGCGGCGCCCCTAGCGACAGCGGCCGTCGCTCGCAGTGTTGTTACGCCCCTCATGACCGCCGAGCAGCCAATGGGCTCCGGGAGGCAGAGTTCTCCCTGTGGCCGCCATTAGAGAAAGGAATCCATGAATTCAAATGGAAACCAGCAGGAACACAGACCGAGTATACGCTTTTAAATGAAAATGAGCCATTTCATGTAGTTTCTCGTCACCTTTCGACGCTTCTAACGCGGAATGTTTTTCGTTTTCAAACCGCTTTCGGTGGGGATGGAGGTATAAGAGAGTCGTTTTTAAGCTAAAACCGTTTTTAAGCCAAGGGGGAGGGGGGAGAGTTGCCTCTTTTTGCTCTCCTTTTTTCTATTTTAATAACACATTCCTCCTCTATTTTACATGTAATCTATTCCCTCACAGCCTCGTCGACGGTTGAGGCCGTTCTTTTTTTATCTTCTAATTCGGGCTGAACGCGGGAGGCGCGAGCGATCGAATGGGGCTGTTGAATTCCATTCCCCCACCGATTGTTTAAAAATAATTCCGTTCACATTCGACTCGAATTCGGAGAAACGTTCTTTTTCTTTTTCCATGGAAAGCCCGATGATGGGATGTTCGAGCGCGCAGTGAAAGGATGAGTTCTTGTTTCGTACCGAACGGGGCCAGCTTGGAGGACTGCCATTCCAATCTATTCTATCTGGTAAGAGATTTAAAAACTAAAAGGAAAAAGCAGCCATTTTTAGCCGCCTAGCATGCTAACATCAGCCCCAGTGGAGAGAGAGAGAGAGCGAGCAGGATCAGGGCCCAGTGTATGTGTGTGATTCAAACACACGCTGCTTGTTTATTTGCTTATTTGTAAGCTTTTCTAAAGAGATTACGTGTTTGTAGTGTTTTGCACCAGATGGCTTAACGCAAAACGGCTGTGTGTTTTGATTTTACGTATTTGTAAATTGCACGAAACGAAGAGCGTTGGCAGAATGAAAGTTAAAGTTTCTTTTTGCCAGCACTTTGTGCAAGTATAAATTACTCCGCTCATTTATAAAAACATGTTATTATAGGAGTTGTGTAAAACAAAGCGTTTTAGGCTTCAGTTCAAACTCCATGTTCTTATGTTCGGAGGTGTTTACATAAATGTGTACACGCTTCTCTGCAGGCTTATTTTGGGTCATTCCCCCGAAAAAGTGCATTTCGTGTCTCTCTGTGTGTTTAGCAAATGAAAAACTTTTTTTAAAGCATATTTTGAAAACACAACCGTTATTATTATTGTTAATATTGTTATAATTCTTTTTACATTTTATTATATTTTCCCTGGAATGGCCTGTGTTTGCAACTTCTTGATTTGTTAAATAGGCCTATGCATAATTGATTTAAATGTAGTTGTATACCTGTTATAACCTGTTATATAATAACGACTTTTTAACAAAATACTATGAAAAAGTTGTATCCCATGCTTAACTGTTTCCATCTTACTAAAATGACGTGAAGTTCCGTAATTCTGATTTTTTTTGTCATAATGACATCATTCTTTCATTTTGTTTGTCAGTAGCTATGATACCTTAATTTGTATACTAAGCAACTAGTTATTGGATATTTATAGAAATATCTGCATTAAATTCCCATTTACAATAATAAACATTTGCAGTGTGATGACCTTGAGTCAAACTCTAGAAAAAGCTAAATTAACCTGAAAAACTTTTGACTCAAGCCATAGCTATATTACAATATATATTAAAATTTAGGTGACATTTTACAATCCATCAACACTTTAAAAAGGATGCTTAAAATCTTACAGAAATTACACTTTTTATGGAATCACCCTTTTATCTGATAGTTTTAACAGGTTTGATGCATTTGCATTAATCGCGTGAGCCACGCATCAGTTGTGTGGCTTAAAATAACCAGTGCTGGGTTTGGGGTTTACCTCATGTTTGCAATAAGAGACATGGGGTTTGAAATAGATGGGGCATTCCTGGAGCCTGCAGGGTTGTTTACAGCGCTTTTCTACTCCCTAACACACACACAAACACACTTGCACACATACTGGCGTCCCATTGACTTCTATTGTTCTTAGATTAAGCTAATTATAATTCCTATGGACCAGCTCTGCATTTTTAGATCTGAAAACAGACGTTATGTGTTCGGTGTATGCAAGTGTTTTTTTTTTTATTTTTTATATTTGACTTTTCAGAAACGTGTCCTTCACTAGTACAACAAAACAAGTACACAGACGCACTCTCGCGAACAGTGTCAAGGCCTTGTGGTGAATTATATAACTTCAGCTTATCCAGTTTAATGCCTGCTCTGTTTTATTACTGCCACAGCACAATCTCTGATATTGTCTGAAGATGGATGGCTCCACTGAGAGCTTGTTTGCACACTTTGTTTGAATGTATTGCTTGATGATTTGAATATGAATAGTTGCAGTTTTCCAGAAACTCGTTTGCGCTCTCAGTCTCGGAAGAGGCTTTTTTTTTTTTGTTATTTAGTTACAGGTGTGCCAACTTTTTTCGCTCCTTACGTTTTTCTCACCCATGGCAATTACTTTTGTTTTATGCGAGATGTTCGTATATTAAAAGCCTCACTATATGATCATGCAGAACAGTCCATCTGCATATTTCTATGTACATGTAAGCTCTTAAAGTGTTTGACCCTGTTTTGTTTTGCTTGGTGTAAATTTAGCACACCACTGTAAGGCTCAGCTCATGGGAAACTCTGTCTCACCTCAGCACACACATTTGCTGCTTCATAACACATGCTCATCTAAGTTTTAGTGCATAATATTAACCAGGCAGGTGGAGTAAATGTGATCTTGAAATTGAGCGAGGAACTTTAATAAGCATCAGCCAACATCTTTTTAGCCAACAAGATTTTATTAAATGTTTGTTTATTCACTCTATTTACGCCTAGCATAGTGATTAAAAAAAAAAAAAAACTTCCCAGAGGTGAGCTGTAATGTTGTCTGATGCACATTTTCGTGCAATAAGTTGCAGATAAATTGTGGCTTCCTGAGATTGACATTTCATGTATTGTTACATCAGTCAGGTTAGTGAGGTCGTTATGCTTGTGAAAATCTTTTGAAGATGAAATCTTTCAGTTAAATGGATTGAGAACAGTCACAGTTTTTATCTCGAGTGAATGTGAAGCTATTTTCCTGTCATTGGACGGCCTCCAGGGGCTATTGGTCTTTGAGCGCTGATTGACTTTTTTGAGTGGCTGAAGCAATGTGAGACAGACGCTATTGATAAGCATCTCTCTGGAGTGAGAGCAGCAGAGAAGGCGTCCGATAGTTTCGGGCCGTGAGATGGAGTGCGTCTCGAGCAGGTTGTTGGTGTCACTTCACCTGTAGCTCAGCTGTTTGCTTTGATTCTCACGAGAGGCATCTGCTGTCGTTCCTGGCAGGGCTCAGAAGGCTTCTTGTAAAACTTTTGTGAAAAAGGGAGCGAGAGAGGAAGGAGAGATGTTGTGACAAAGGAGGAAGTTATGTGGAAGGCCATGACCCAACCAGCCACTCAAGTTTAAGTGGAAAGTCAAAGGAGCCAGATTCTTCAAGCCGAAAACGACTCCTGCCCTTAAAACACACACTTTCCGTTGATGTTTTTGCATATTGTGGTTGTTTCTAATTTTAGGCCATATTGAATTCCATCAAAAAAAAGAGAAAAGATCTCTTTTTGGAAAACAAGAATGTTGTGCTGGAAAAATGGAGTGCTTCGAGAGGCTGTTTACTTTCCTCTTACATTTCTGCCAATTTCTTCTTTATGCCTTAAAGGTTATTCTGACTCCAATCTGGGGGGTGGGGGGGGGG
>JAUMHE010000002.1:1150479-1174890 GCA_032359235.1 Enteromius mattozi | reverse complement strand
ATTTAGTGGGTACGGGATCTAATAGGCATGTTGTTGGTTTAGATACAATGATGAGTTTATTTAACTCTTCCTGTCCTATAGCAGTAAAGTACTGCAGTTTTTCTCTGGGTGTGACGAAAGTAGTTGACATATTAGACGCTGTAGAACCTACATTGGTTATTGTGTTTCTGATGTTATCTATTTTATCAGTCTGTGTGTGTGGAATCAGATGTGAGCGTGCACAGTCTGTTCCTGAAGACCTCCTGCTGACTTGCCATCCATCCTGTCATTACACAGCTTCTCTTCAATCAGAGGAGATGAAGTGTTTCCTCAGTACCGAATGCCAATTTTTCTTTCCCCAAACCACTGCTATGCAATTCCCTCCCGTGAGCCAATTGCGTTGGCTAGGGGTTAGGATTGGTTGTAGCATTGTGTAGGCAATCAGAACTGTTGTTGACACAACCAATGAAATGCTTAGTGTTAGTAATAGGGAGTAGTTAATGCTGAAGTGGTTTGGAGGAGAGGAGAAAAAAAATCATGTGTGCTGTACACAGTCACACACTTTTCAGTGTCACAGTCACAAGTTCTAGAAGCATAAGCAGAACAACATATTTAAATATCTACAACTCTTGCTTGTGCAAACTAATGAGATTTTCAGATTTCCAGTTGAGTTTAGACTCTTACTGTCTGTTGAGAAGGGCTGCATATATAAAAGTTTCATGCAAAGCCTTTTGGATATTTTCCAAGGTAATACTCATTGTGATGTGATGAAAATTTAATCTAATACCATCTTTTCCTTTTCCTTTTTCCTAATATTTAGTTTGTGCAGTCTCTTGTATTCCTATTGCATATATAGCAGCTACTTGTATAATCTTGTTTTGTCCTACATTTTTCTATTGTTGCTTAAATTACTGTGCAGTGTTTTAATTAAAAGTGGTTATAGTAGCTTTCGTTGTGAACACTTCTTTTGTTCATTCTAATGAAAAGAACCCGAGAAAAGGTATGTACAACTTCATTCATTATTCCACATTCTCCTTTGACTATACTATGCTAATGAGTCAGTAATGAAGAGCTAATTGGCCAGAGAGTAATAAGACTGTGGGTTTGTAGAGGTTAGGAGAGGTTGAAAATGCAATTATTGAAACTAAATTACAGTAACACTTTTATTTTAAAAAGTCAGCCTATTACAAGGTTGCACAAGTTCACAAATTAAAGGAACCGTAATTGGCAGAATTTGCTTTATTATATCAGTGGTGGTAGTCAGTGTAAAAATATACATTGTGGGTCCATTTTATTTTTGCACATCTATTTCATCTGTTCCTGTAGTTCAGGTTGTAGATCTGATCCATAAGAAACATACAGATAAAAGTGCTTTTAAAAAATAATATGCCAAATGCCTTAATGTAAATGTTTTTTCTCTTAAAATGCAGTAATTGATCATAACCTGCATGATATCAATATTATTATTATTTATTACCTTCCCAAAAGCCAAAGTTGCATTGAAGTATAAAAAAACAGCAGTTTTGTCTATAGGCACAATCAATCAGATTTAACTCGTCTCTGGGGCAGGAATAGACTGAGTCACAACCAAACGTCATTTAGAGCTGATTCGTGTTTGTACACATGTAAGTGTGTTTGCTTGTGTGTTTTATGTCACTCTGGACTGCAGTAGAAGCTTACAGGGTGTAATGCGGCATTCTGTAGTGGCTGTTGTAGAAATCCACTCAAAGCTGTGCAACCTCATGCGGTCAGTGTGATTAAGCTAATACGATTAGCCATAGCTATTTTATCCCAGAGATTACCGTGTTGGACAGTTGAGCGAGAGGAAACATACTTCAGCTCATGCTGATTCAAGAGATTATCAACTCCGATCTGGCTCTTCAAACTGTCTGAGGCCTCTCGAAAAGAAATACACTTTTTATTTTAAGAAGAATGTATTTTGGTTGACAAATATACTAAACAGCTATTATTTGATCTTGTGGAAATCAGGGGAACATTTGTGGATTTAAGTATTTATTTATGGGACAAAGACGTCGAGATTCACAAAAACGATTCACAAAAATTCACAAAAGTGCACATTAAATGTAAGTAAAGTGTCTAGTTTTAAGGTTTCAAATACGTTTTTGGAGAATACAAATGTGAAAATTTGGTTTAAATAATGTTACATTTTCATTCAGTGTAGCACAATCAGTATTAAAATATATAAAAGAATAAGGAAACGTAAAGGAAATGTATTGTTTCAAATGAGTAAAAAAAAATGAGCAAAACCTAGGAGAGTGGCAAATGTTAAAAATGTAAAATTATTATTTGGGGTTAAAGTAATTAATCTTTTAATGTGTTATAAATTGATTTTTGTTATAAAAACAAAACAACAATTTAAAGCAGTATTGCACTTACTGTTTTTATAGTTAGCCCCTTTTTCATCTTCGACCCTTATTTATATTTTTGTGTGTGTGTGTGTTTTGTATTTCATTTAACAATTCATTTGTTTTATTTAAAATATATTTTTTTATTATTTTCAATTAGACTTTTTGTCCCAATTTTAGTTTTGATTTTATTGTTTCAAATTGTAATTATATTAAAATAATTTATAATAATACTTATTTTAGATAGTAATTATTTATTTACCTTTAGTATAACTTTTTAATGATAACTTTTTAAAAATGTATGTATTTATTTAATTATTATTATACTAATAACAATAACAATAGTATTTTATTCATTTATTTATTTATCCTGTAGATGTGACTCTAGCATAACAGGTCTGCAAACAAAGTTTATATTGTGTCTAGTACTGTTTATTAATAATCATAATGATAAACAAAATGAATTGAAATGCAAACCCACAACAGTAAATCTGGGGGTCACATGATACCAGCATAATTAGCATGTAGCCAAGTCATGCTGTTACAAACCGACACAGTAGTACTACCCTTACCATACAATACTTTACATGCCTCAACAAACTGGTTCATTAGCACCCATATGCTCAGTATTTATTGAGATCGTAGAGGTCTGGTACATATAAGCACTGCAAGAATGGCAGAGTGTTCTAGCATGATAGACCTGCCAAACCTCTCCTGGCCCCAACTGGATTTGGTGTTGCCAAGGCTAATGAAATGGAATGTAATTGAGTGGAATATAATCAGATGGAATAAATGGAATGGAATGAAATGGATCAGAATGGAATGGCAATGCTGGGATGGAACAGGACTGCGCAGCTCACTGCACCCAGATTCTTGGCCTGTGTGCTGTGCCTGAGCGCAGGTTAATTTGCACAGCTGCTCGGTCTAGAGCAGTGGTTTTGATTGGCTGTGATTTAGCTCCCATGATAACAGGTGGTGTGTGCCAGGGGCACAGATGTGGCCCTAATGTCATCATTTGGCTAACAGCTAAAGTGGAGTCTTTGACAAGATTAGTGCACCCTTAAGGAAAGATATACTTCGAGTCAAAGAGCTTTATAGTCAAAACCTGCAGGGTGGATTTTGTCTTTAGATTTCAAAGTAGATGCATTTACAGTCGATCATATAACCAGTTCAATCCAATTGTAGCATCGACTACCGCGGTAATCTCGTAGCGATGAACTTCTAAACGCCTTTGAGGAAATCTCCCTACAGATGAAATGCTGAAAAATGAACAAATCAGTCCTTTAATGGAGTCTTGTAGAAATGAAGTATGAGGCTCAGCGGTTCGCTTTTAGGAGGTACATTATTCAAGCTGTAAATTGAAATGGCGAGTGGAGCTCGTAGACCAGCTCACCGATGGATCACTCTTGAGGCCACTCATTTGTCATTTCACCTATAAACCCTACAGCTTTCGGTATGGTTTTCATTCACTGTTGAATGCGTCGTCGTTTAAAATGAAACTTTCTAGAATAAGATGCTTTGAATTGCGTTAACTGAGGCACTTATAAAACAGAATATTTTAACCAAATCTTAATGACGTTTTTAAAAATATTTCCATTTTCTGCAACAATTACTGCCTTTATTTTTTGTTTTGTGTTTTTATTTTCTGTATTTGTATTTACTTTTGTCATGCTTCATTTTGTTTTGTATTTTTTATTTTTGTTTTATGTTTTTATTCGGTTTTGCATTGCTGTTTATTGTTTATGTTATCGTTGTTATTCTTGTTTTATATGATTGTTTTTGTTTCCTGATTTTATTTTATTTTTTTCTGGTTTAATCTTTTTGTGCTTTTGCCAAAAATACTGACAATACCAATTAAGCAACTGAAAATTAATTAGTTCTTTGTTTACTTAAATTGCATTGTATTACATAGTTCCACGTGCTTGACTCATCTTGACTTTTCCTTTTGTTCTTTTTTTGTAAACTCATTAGTTTGGTTGCTCGATCTCAGTCTTTTTGTCATTTCCTCCTTTGCTCCGTCATGGCCTCAGGCAAGCCATTTCTCTGAGGATTTGTTTTGTGATGGGTGGCGTTTGCCAGAGAAAGAGGGGAAATGACTAAGGCTGATAAAAGAGGCTAATATGAGAAACGCTTGTGGAACAAGACTGATTTTTGTTTGCTAGACATACATAACTCAAGTTCATCACAAAGGGCTTGCATTTTTAGACTTAAGGCGACACACTCAATTGCTTCGAACAGTAGACTAGCCTAAGTATTGCCAGCATTGCATCTGTCAAGGTGACATTCATAAGGGTGACTTAAAGCTGAAAAAACTTTTACACATTAAATAAAGACACCGGAGCCCATGTAAACCCAGTGATGGGAATAACAGCTTTATAAATAAACGGCGTTACTAACTGTTATTTTTTTTCAGTAACGAGTAATTAAATGAATTACAGTTTCTCCCTTACTACCGTTACTGACAATAATGTGGCTTTACTATAATTTATAATAGCATTTCATTTTTCAGTCCATCTCAATGGATGCACAGTGTAGCTGTATTTGACGTACCATAAACTCCGTGAAGGTGCACGGGTCACCATCGCTTTGTCTCACACAGGCAGAAAAAGTCTTTCATAACACGCAGACTTGACGTGATACATGTAAACGATATTCTTTATTGTGTTTTCCTGTCAAAGTAACGGATTTCCTTTGGAATTCCTCAGCTTTTAAGAACTGCCGGTTTCTCTTAACATTTGATTTTATCGCAAAGTAACGCAATAGTTACTTTCCTTGGTAATTACTTACTTTTATAATGTTGTAACTCAGTTACTATTTGTGAGAAGTAACTAGTAAACTATAAAGTAACGTGCCCAACACTGCATACAACAAAATAGTGCTAAACAAATATGCAAGAGACACTGTCAGGATTGTCATTTTGTGTGTTTAATTAATGCATTCCTAAGCATTCATCTTAATTGTGATGTTATGCATTATGTGCTTTTGCAAGTCAAGAATTTCTTGAATGTGAATGTGTGGGAGTAAGATTGCTGAATTGCTGAAAATTGCTGAAAAACAGGGTTCAACAGTACAGTACACTAGCAACCTCATGCCATGAAAATGGTTGTCAGTGTGAGTGAGGCTTCAGTGTTAGTGGGTTTAACATTTCTTCTTACTTTATGTGAGCCACATTTTGAGAGTTTTTTAGAAAGCGAAAAGCATTCGAGATTATGTTTTCAATTTACTTGGAAATCGACCTGTGGCACCCGTGCTTGTATATATGAATAGAATATTTATCTCATGCATTTTCAAGGATGAATGTCTCTGTTTACTGGGGTAGATGTCAGCTGGATTTATCCGCTATCATATCAAACACGTACCAGAGCACTTATTTTTCCTCCTCCTCCTCTTTATCTGCCTCACTGACATCCCACGTCAGGTCACGACTCATGCTGCTCCCTCACACTGTGTTCCTTTATCCATCCCCTCTCTCGTTTTTAATCTTCTCCCCCTCTTCAAAGATTGTGTGATCTGCCACTCAGTGGGTCTGAAATTAGATTAACCTCTGATCAGATGGAGCGTCTCTCTGTAGATCAGACCCAGTGTGCTGCCTAATGCCAGGGTTCACTTTCAGCTGCATCACTGATGCTAATTACACTTTAAAGGACAGTTCACAAAGGTCTATTAAGGCAGAAAGGTTACTGAAGAGGCGGGTAATTGGAGGTTTGCTTGCATTAAAATGCCTAGAAGCTTAAAACAATGCTATGCCTTTAAGAATATTAAGGACGTATGCCTTGTGTATTTCTACCTATCTATCTCTCTAGAATATAGATACACAGAATACATATTTCTGCTTTTCTTTAATAACGTGGGGATATCATTTTCTTGTGCTTTTAGCAATCTATTTTAGATTAGATCTAAATTATCATTAATATTAAAATATTTCAATTCTTTAAATACTTTAAATTATCCTGAGGTCCCTGAATAAATTATATGATTAAAATATATAACATTTATAAATGTATAATGACTTGGGATAGTTCACCCAAAATGAAATTATCCTGTCTTTTACTCACCTTTGAAGGTGTATGTGAATTTCTTCTTTCAGAAGAATCCAATCAGAGTTATAATAAAAACTGTCCAGACTCCTCCAAGCCTTTGAATGTTTTTAAACGTTACACTTCAGAAGAGACGTGAAATATCATGCACATATTTGTAATAAAAAGTCCTTCACACTCAAAAAAATGATTTTAGTTGTTTGGCAAGTTTACTTAAAATAAGCTGAAACAACACAAATCTTTAGTTTTTTACTCAGTTGTCATTTGCACTCAATTTTATTATGTTAAATAAAATCATATTTGTAAAATACTAAGTTAACTTAAACCATTTGTGTTGGGTGTGCACAAATCATTTACTTTGAAACTGGGCAGTGGATTTCTAGTTCCCAGCATGCTTTGCATATGGAGAATAAATGTTGAAATTAAATGCTGTTTCATGTGTTTTTAGTAAAGGAAAATACCTTTTTAAAGTTTGTTGTTCAGTTATATTTGACATTTAAAAGAGTTTATGTTTATGTTGATTTTTGAGGTTACCGTCATGGTGAAGTGTAGACCTTGTTGTTAAGCTATGGCTACATGAGCTGTGTGCTAATGTGCTAATGCCAGTGATGAGGCCATTTTTACTTGATAAGTATATGTGTGCGGCAGATGTACAGAATATGTGTAGCATGTTATGATGTCTGTTATGTTCCCACAAGATAAAAAAAAAAAAAGGTAACCAAAAAAACAACAAACAAACCAGTCTGTACAGCAATGGTTGAATCAACAAGGGTGAATCATGTTCAGGGAACATTCACAGAACATGTAAAAATGAAATTAAATTAGCATGAATTTTAGTCATGAGTACAGTTAACTGACTTTAAGTTCAAATAAATGGAAATAGATGTCATAATTTTATTAAGTTAGATCAACAAGCTATTTTTTTGAGTGCACATGACTTTGAGGGGTGAATAAAGTCCCCCTGTAGTGAATCCATGCATTTTTGTATGATAAATATCCATATTTCAAACTTAATAAGCACTTTTCTCTCACGTCTGCTGACTGGAAACCGGAAGCAGTTCCAGCGGATGTACAGTATGCATCACGGAAACAACGTTTCTTTACTTTAGCTTCTTGGCTCTTCTTGGCTTATATTGAAATCCTCCTACATTTTTCTTTAAAAAACCTCGGTTTGTGCTTCTAATTCATGACTGATGTTTTGTTTTGTTCTCTCTCCACACTCTTCACTAATCACGCAACACAATGTTTCTTACGTCGCCCGCCTGGACTGCTTCCGGTTTCCACAGACAGCAGACATGAGAGAAAAGTGCTTATTAAGTTTTAAATATGGATATTTCTTGTTCAAAAATGCATGGATTCACTGCAGGGGGACTTTATTCACTCCCCCAGAGCCAAGTAAGGGACGTTTTATTACAAATACATGCACGTTATTTCACATCTTCCGAAGTGTAATGCTATCACCTGTTTAAGCCTATTCAAAGGCTTGGAAGGGTTTGGACAATTTTTCTTAACTTTCTTAATTTTTTTTAACTCCGATTGGATTCGTCTTAAAGAAGAAAGTCAGATACACCTAGGATGCATCAAAGGTGAGTAAAAGACGGGATCATTTTCATTTTTGTGTGAATTATTCCTTTTAACAATGTTGTTACAAACCCCTATAGCTTTGTGGAAAACAAAAGGAAATAAATTACTATTACTTTTAATTACTTCTAATTACTTTTTTGTAGATGGGCACCAGAGAAAGTTGTGGTCACCATTTATTTACATTGCAGGGAAAAGAGCAGTTTGAACATTCGAGTAAATGTCTCCTTTTGTGTTTGATGAATTGGATCTAGTGTGTTTATTCAGTTATTATTTCTCAAGCTCATTCAAACTAAAAATTCTGAGTTTATGAATCTTACGTTAAATTAATATAAACCAAACTATACCGATTGCACTGTATGTTTGTTTTTCAGCCAATGACCTGCAAAAGAAAGACGTCTCTTTATCGCTACACAAGTACTTAACTTAGCTTGCGAAGGT
Organism: Enteromius mattozi; assembly: GCA_032359235.1. Classification (NCBI taxonomy): domain Eukaryota; kingdom Metazoa; phylum Chordata; class Actinopteri; order Cypriniformes; family Cyprinidae; genus Enteromius; species Enteromius mattozi. The sequence goes on along the minus strand of JAUMHE010000002.1, from coordinate 1,166,486 downwards.
TTCATTTTCCATGACGCTGTAGATTCAGCTTTCCCACTGAATAGGAAAAACTGGTAGTATGTAGTCTAACAGATTTTAGGCATGAATGAGCAAGCAGAGCTTTTGCTAATGATGTTACAATACAAACTTGAGAGATATAGCTGTCTGTTTTGGTTTTTAATGGTATTGTAAAGAAAATTCTTTTTAAGAGATAAGCATGTGTTTTGATATCCAAGACGTCTTGAATCAGTTTGTGTGTCCCTGCTGTATAAATTGAAGTAAAAGGCCTCTGAAAGGAACAGAGGAAATCAAAGCGATTCATTAATAGCCTTTGAGTTCTGTTTTACCGCTACTGCAAAATATAAAGATGTGTCACTTAGGATGGTAGAAACATTGGACTCACAAGCATAATACTTTTATTTTCAGTCTGTGTGTTTTGTCTGTATGTGCCTGTACGTCTTAAAAATGTCATATTTTTAATGTGTGCCTAGGGCCAAGAACAAGCACAGAGTGACAGTTTATTCACCAAACCAGCACTAGTTTCCCAAAGGAGCTGGCACTGCACAAAGCACTTTACACACTAGACACTTACAACATACAAAAGATGTCTAATTGCGCCGTCAAATAATAAAGATATAATTATATAAAAGCCAGAAAGACATGTGCAAAGAAAGCACTGCTAAAGATTAACTGCACAATAATATTTTTAATTTTTATAGTTTACTTATAAACCGACCCAGTAAAGGCACATAAACAGACCATTTTTAAAAATACAGCAATTTGGTTGCACACACACACACACACACACACACATGCAGATGGAGTCTATTTACTAGATATTTCCAAACACGGTTCATCTTTGAACATATTTGGACATTGAAAGATCAATTTGCACTTATCATCCTCTTCCCTTCACCCTCAGCTCAGGCTGTTTTCGGAGGCTCAGTGGAACAGCCGTTTTTCTGCAGTATCACTTCTCCGTGTGGTCAAATCTCCTTAGAGCGTGGCCTTGTTAGATCCAACATGACATGCCAAATCAGTGAGAGTGGCAGATAGCGGTGCCGCGGGCCATCAGGCACTTCACTCACTCCCATTCACTCACCGCAAGAAGACAAGCTTTACTTCTTTTGTATTTTGGAGGAGGAGGAGGTTGGTGGGTCCTGTGAGTTTCGCCAGCTAGACTCAAATCCTGACATAATTTACAGCTGCCATGTCTCATTAATCTAAACAAGATGTGATAATAGAAATAGGTGTGTTGAGCTAAAAAGCGACGCCCTATAGAATAAAGGCACCCTCTGGAACTCTTCGGGGATCACCGGTTTCCATCATGAAGACACCTACCGGCTCTGTAAATGACACTCTTCTTTCATTTGTCATGTTTAATCACTTTGAGAGATGCCAGCGCACTCAATGTCATTGCAATGCTCCTTTTAATGGAAGGGTAAGAGCCTCATCTGGCGTCATTGTGAAGTCCTCTGTCTCCATTTTATTATAAAGACTTGTCGCCTACAGCGTTCAGGCGCACTCAATAATTCGCTTTGATTACCTGAAGGAAATAATACACTATTGCTTATTTTAATGACTTTAAGATCCCTCGTGTGCATCTTGCTGATGGGAGCACTTTTAATCATTGGGCTTCGATAACAGCGGCTGAGGTTGTATTTCTTCCCCGGGCTTACTGGAATACTAATGCGCTTCGCTGGTGTAACGGCGAGACGAGGTCATCGCTGAAACACCCTGTCACTTCCTGACAGCGCATGAGGAAGAGGAAGTCATTTGAGAGGCTTCTCACACACCGTTTAAGTCGTTTAATGAACTGCTGAAGAAAGTAACTTTTTTTTTTTTGGTGGTTTGCGGTTAACTCGAGGGCGGAATGCATCTGTGACCTCAACACAATTGTGGTTTGTAGTTTTTGCTTCGAACCGGATGGGTTTAATAAATTGTTCTTTTGCAGCAAAGCTGACTTTAACCACTAACACATGCACACTTAGACTAGGGGAATTTTTTTGTTCATTAGTTGGAATTTTAATGGACTGACAACCCATTATTTTTTCTATATTATGTTATATATTAAAATGAATGGCAGTTGAATGATGCTGAAAATTCAGCTTTGCTGTCACAGGAATTAATTACATTTTAAAATATATTCAAATATAAAACAGTTTGAATTTATGACGTTGACGTTATTCATATTGTGGAATGTTTCTAAAAAATACTCATGCTGCACTTGTTCATGTTTAACACGCGATTATGGGAAATTCAGATTGCAATTCTGCATCCCGTTTGCCACCTCAATTCAACCTCAAGAATTGAATTCGATTTTAAAACACATTCTCACTTCAGTTGTGAATGGCGCACAACCCTGACATACACAGGTACAGTCGGCCATCTCCAGAGTCCCGCTCTCTCTCTGTCGTGCCTCCAGTCATTGCACCTGCAGTTTCCTCTTTGTGCTGGTGTCAGTCTTCCTGATACACAGAGCTCCCGCTGTCATGGCTCTCGGCAGCTGCTGTTGGCGTGCTGTGGGGTCTGCTGGAATAATGGATAGAGAGGTTTCTAATGTCACAGCAGACTGACAGCTCACCGGAGGAGAGGAGAGGGACGCCATTGCGGCTCTGTGTGCGTCTCGGGGAGGCCTGACATGCCCCTGAGAGAAGTCGAGCTCTGTGTTTTTCAGGCAGCTGAGAAGAGCCTGTACTGATATTAGTCTCTAGACGCTGAAAATGTCAACCTGTTTTTTTCGCTTTTATGAGTGAGTTTGCTGATATGGCATTAACGCTTAGTTTGCTTAAATGGAAAGCTTGTTAGTTAAGGACATAGGAATATCTGATCCCAGTTCAGTTCAGATAGTTAAACAACTTGGTAATGCTTTACTTGAAGCCTGCATGTATATTGCAGTAATACTGTACATGTTGAATAGCAATTTTAATATAATGCATTTGCAATATTATAAACAGTTAAACATGAATCAGTAAATATTATAAAATTGTTTTGTGTATATTATATGGCACATTTCTGTGGTCACTGTGAAGGTCAGGAATAGAGGATTTGATCTGGTGAGAAAATAAAGAGAAAGAAAATGAGAACCATTGCGAGCATAAAGCTGTTGTAGCATGTCTAGTGGCGTGTTACAAACCCAGACAATGATTATAACAGCTATTTCTTAAAAAGGGTGTAAAAATCAATTTTTGAGACAAGCAGAAAGCTTTTCTGACCCACATTCAGAAACGCCGTCCCCCCTGTACCAGCCTTTAATCCAGTCCGACCAGAGGCTCTGAATAAATCTGCATTCAATTAAAGGATTACTGCCTGTTTAAACAGCATTTTCTCTCTGCCTCTTTCTTTCTTTATCTTTCAAGTGGGTGTCCATGAATGGCGGAATTGTACATGAGTGGCACTTTGTCCACTGAAAGAGGGAAAAGCGCAGGCAGAAACAATCACTAATATTGATGACATATGTCACAGCTGAGCAGTTAAAATTGGACTGGTTTAAAATAATAGCTCTCTTGAACATTAAAATTCTGTCATTATTTTCTCAGTCATTGCATACCTGATTTTCTTTCTTTAGTTGAACAAAAAGGACAATTTTTGATGAATGTACTGAACATTTTCCCCCATGTTGTTAAGGTAGACAACACCTTACTAAAAGAATATAAAGGACCATGCAAGTATAAAAGTATGACACTCTATCATACTTTTATAAGAGAACAAATTGTTCTTTTTACTGAACCGATTGGTTCAAAATGCCATTCTGAATCATTTAGTTAATCAGACTGATTCATTTCTTGAATTTGTTATACTGACTTGATCTGATAGTAGTGGTTAACAGCTCTCTTCAGAAGATTTGGAGTCTACCCAGTTTCATAACAACCTTTGTAATGCTTTTATGGTAATTTTGGATCCTTTCAGAAGCTCTGGTCTCTATTCGTTGAAAAAGCATAGAAAAGAGACATTAGAATGTTGTCCGAAATATCTATTTTTTGGAGGACAAAAGGTTTATAATGTAGTAAAAAGTGAGTTGACATGATATCTGAATTGTAATTTTTGGCATGACCAATTTTGTTACCAATAATTTGATGAGTGAACAACTGAAAAGTGCAGAGATCAGAGGTATGCACCAGAATATCATTGATCAGTTTTTATTTAATTCATAATATATTCATTCATTACAGGGTTTGTGCACATCTTAAAATGTTTTAATGTCCCCTTAAAGTCTTAAAGTCATGGCAAAAAAACTTTTTTGGCAGATATTTGCTCTTGTTTTAATTCTAAACTCGTAATAGCGAAGTGTGTTCCATTTAATTTGTTCCTTAAATGTACTTTACACTGTCTTAAACAGGTCTTTAAAAGTTTAGCTTCAGAAACCCAGCTTTATTTAATTCATTCATTCATTCATCCACTGTTTTTCACACATTCCTCACATTTGATGTCAGCACTGTGCCATATATTATACTGCAACAACAAGGCTGCAACGCACAAATAGACTTAACTGGAAAAGTGTATGTGAGCGTGAAGATTGGCGTTTGTAAACAGTAGGTGGTGACAGGGTCCATATGCTTTGTGCAGTCAGCCCTCTTACCGAAAAGTTTATTTAAACCTCTGAACATGTGCTTGTGTTCGGTAATGACAGGCAATAAATCAAAAGAGACAGGCCTTGAGCTGAAATAACGGAGAATAAAACCTCTCACCATTGATTTAGTAGAAAATGTGTGTGGATTTTATAGATTTACTGTGCTGAGAGGCGTTTGACTGAATTTATAGCACAGGTATGGCAGATTAAATGTACGTTGTGGTGTGTGTGTGCGTGCGTGTTCATATATATCCTTCTTTGTGGTCTCTTGTTTCCTGCTCTGCAGGGTTGTCCTATTGGAAAAATAAATTGGATGTGACACAGTTTGAACGCCTCTCTGGGACGTGAACATGCTAACCAGTGGCTTTATTAATTAGCTGATAATGAACCACTCATGCTCTGTTCCACTCAGAGGTGAAGCTGTAGATTCTGTTCTCATCGGTGTGTTAATTACAGGTGCCTGTGGTGCAGACGACCCCTCTCTTTCTCTCTGTCTCTCTTTCTCTCTGTCTGCCTGTATATTCAGCACATACTGCATTAATGGTGTCAACAGGGACCGTAACATCTGGAGGCGACATGTGTGTGGCATTTAAGAGCGTGTGGAAGAGACAGTGAGCATGTCTTTGTTGGGTTTGTGTATTTTACATTTTTTTGAGAAAGAAAGAGTCAGCATTTATTCAGAATCTATCGTCTATCATCTGCCTACACTCATCTTTGGAAAACAAATAATGATATTTTTGATGAAATCCAAGAGTTTTCTGACCCTGCATATGCAACAATGCAACTGACACATTCAAGGCCCAAAAAGGTAGTAAAGACATTGTTAAAATAGTCCATGTGACATCAGTGCTTCAACCGCAATGTTATAAAGCTACAATAATACCTTATGGGCACAAAGAAAACAAAAATAATAGCAGTTTGTGCTTTTCTTTGTCACTCTTCCACACTGCTTATGAGACTTAGTCACTGATGATAGAAAGCGTCGGATTATCTGAGGTCAATGATTGGTCAGACCACTATTGTCGCTCCCACTGATAAGATTTTTATCTGATTTGGGGTCAGGCCTAAATCCAATGTCAATTTCTGTGGATGAGACACAGAGATTTAAGATCAAAATGATATGTAGATTGTGCTATATTGATTTTGTGTGTGTGTCTGTGTCCATCAATTTACAGATGAAAGACTCTGTATAGTTTTCTATAATGGGAATATATGGCATAATGGGATTGATATTCAATGAACATAGTGGTTGACATTATAATGACATCATAATCTGCAAATAATCCCTATTGGCTCAGTCCTTAATCTGAACAAACTAAAATGTATGCATGCCTATGTGTGCTGCAGAGTATGTAATGCATGTGCTTGTATATGTGAGCGGGGAAGATGGGTGGATGGAGAGAGAAAAGCAGAGGCAGAATTACAGCATGGTACTGTACATTTTTCACAATCGTAAAAGGCTTGGAAGCTCACTTGAGGATGACACTGTAGAGAACACCGTTTATCAGTGTAGGCAGTTTGTCAGAGCTGTCCTCAAAGCACTCTTTAATACCTCTGCTCAAAGCGCTGCCTCTCTTTTTCTCTCCTGCTACTTTTGCTTCCATCTGTCTGATTAGGGAAGCTGCTTTTTAGGTGTCTGCATATAATCATTTTCGCTATAGCTCACAGATCAGAGCGTAACAAAAAAGTCACTAAAAGCCGGAACACGATGGGGAAATGGGATAGATGAAAAGATTTTCACTGGATTTTGCACCCTAAAGGGGTCGTATGATATTTTCCTTGATCTTTTGAGATATGACTTCATTGTGCTATGGGACCGTACTGTATATATCAAAATTTCCATCACATGCAAAAAGGCTGTTTATTGAAATTGTTCTGCAAAAAATTATTTGTTCCAGACAGATGATTAACAGATGACACTTAACTTAATAAATGGTATCGACGTCATTCAAAATACACTCTCAGAGAAAGGATATAACGCTGTCACTGGGGTGGCAGCCTTTCAAAAGGTATTGATATGAATATTTAATTTAGTAATGTCCACCCTTTAGATACAAAGGTATCTTTTTTCTGAGAGTGTTTAGTAGCAACTGAGTGGATTCATTAAATCCAACACAGTTTCATGAATAATTCATACATAGTTTATAAGGTGGCTAATTCATACAAATTCGTACGATTTTGTAATATTTGTCTAAAACCCCAGTGACGGGTAGGATTAGGGGCGGGGTTAGGAGTAGGTCATTCGTACAAATTCGTACAAACTGGCAACTCGTAAAATTCATACAATTTAGCAAAAAATGAATTAGCCACCTTGTAAAATATGTACGAATCGCCGGCTGTTAAATCTGTCTACACAGTCTGTTGCTATTGTGACTCTCTATGTCAGTTCAATTTGTATCTCATTTACATCAAGCTAAAATGCTTCAATGTGCATAGATTATTAAAGGGATATTTCGACAGCTAAAAATGCCATTATTGGTTTTAGCTGAAAGAGAAAAAGATATAAAATGCAATCTGTTAAACATCATACATAACATAGACTTGTGTCATATATCATTGAAAAGGTCTGAAGTAGCAGAATACAAGAAGCATCCATCAGGATCTTTTTACGCATTTACACATGAAGGTACTGAGTGGCCCTTATGTAGCCTCTCTGCGCCAAAAAATGAATGATATTACTTTAGTTATTCAACTATTCTGAGTAAGTCTGATCTTATTCCCCCAGATCATTCTAAACCTGTGTGACTTTCTTTTCTTCTGTGGAACACAAAAGAAGATATTTTGAAGTATGTTAGTAACAAAACAGTTGTGACGACCCTTGATTTCCAAATTTTTCAGAATATCTTATTTTGTTGAAAGCCACACTGGTTTAGAACAGCATAAAGGTGATTTTTTTTGGATTTTTGCCGGCCGGTAGTACAGTAATGGAATGTAACAAGGCTTTCCTTTAATCCATTCATACATGCTCGCCACATTCTTGTCAGCGACACTCACATATTTTTGTCCCGACCATCTGGACCAACAGCAGGCCTGGATGCCCTCTGTCAGACTCCCTCGGGAATGGGGAAGGGTGAAGAGCCGGAGCGTCAAATTAATTATCCCAGCTAGTTTGTTTCCCACAGACAAGTGGGAAATGTCCTGGACATATCGAGCACTCCAAAATGTGTGGCTTTGACTTCCATTGCTCTTTTTTTTATGCTGTTTAAAGATCATTGTGATGCTGTGAGTTCCCAGACAGAGATAAAGGGGGGTGGAGAAAGAAAGAGATGGAGGCAAGAGTCTCAGTGGGTATCAGATATTTAATCAGAGTTTGGGGGCGAAACAAGGAAATGAGAAGAAGTGTTTCATGTGCTAAAGTCCCCTGCAGGCCCCTCCACATCTCACATTAAACATGTCATTGAAGCCCTTAGTATGCAGCATGTCTAATTGAATGCAATGACTGTTTTCTTTCTTTCTTTGCAGGGTACTGGGTTGGAAAATGCATCCTGGGCCTGCTTAGAAGAAAGATGACAGAATGCCCTGACTTCAGCCTTTGAGAGACACGATAAGACGGCAAGATGGATTTCTGTTTCTTTTATTCTTTTGCTTATCTTCCTCTATTTTTTGCTTGTTCTCATCAGCACAAATTGCTGTTGAAAGCTTTACGGATTTAATTGTTTATTGTTTTAAATGTTGTTCATTATATGGTAAAAAAAAAAAAAAAGGCCTCAACGCAGTGCAAACAGGAATCACACACTCGGTTTAGTACACATATGTGTGTGTGAGTCTCATGTCCAGCCTTTTGAGAGGGCTCTCGACCGTTTCATCTTGTGCTTTGTGCTTTGGCTCTTTGAGGGCAGCTTGCTTTAAAGTCCCTGTGGTAAAAGTGCTCATGAACAGCGGTGTGTGTGTGTGTGTGTGTTGCTCTAAAGCACACTGAGGTTCTGTATTCTCTCCAAGAGTTTATCTAAGTGAGTTTAAACAGGTCTGACCTGTAAGCTGAAAGACTAAGATTATCTAAGATTTCGCTCTCACCAATACAAAATCTTAAGTTGATTATGTTGCGAGCATGTATGTGATAATGTTGCGAGCTGAGGGGATTTTTTTTTGAAGAAGAAGAAATTGAGCACACAGAACATGTGTGAAGGGTCCTCACAAGATAAGTGAAACCTGAAAGCACCTACATAATTGATAAACATGTTATGTAATGTATCAATGAATATGTAAGAATACAGAAAGGTTCGTGTGAAGGTTATGCTAGACTGTAGAAACATATTTGCTTAAACAATGTATGCCTAAGATCTTTTTCAAACCAAAGACACTTTTGTGGATTGTAAGTCCACCTAATTACTAGTATAGTATAATTGTAATATTAGGCTTCTTCCAATTATAGGAATTATAAATCCAGGTCTTGGTCTTCCATGAAACCAGATGTTGAGTGGGATCAATAAAACAATGAATTTCTTGATGTTTAATTGTTTAATCTCATTTTAATGGGTTTTTTTTTGTCTTAATTGAAAGACCCTATATGTTTGCTGTGGCTCTGACCCACTAGCAATGCATCAATAAAAATCATTTTTAGTTTATATAATGTATATTTGTGTGTGTGTGTGTGTGTGTGTGCATGTTTATGTGGTTTATGAGGACACAAATTTGTATAATGACATGGGCATGACAAAGGTATTACAATATGAAGGTGATTTATGAGGACATTTTCAGTGTCCCCGTAATTCAAAAGACTTAAAAAACCTACTAAACTGTGTTTTTTTGAAAATCTAAAAATACACAGTTTCCTGTAAGGGGTAGGTTTAGGTGTAGGGTCAGTGTAGGGCAATACAATATACAGTCTGTACAGTATAAACACCATTACGCCTATGGAGAGTCCCCATAAATCACAAAAACCAACATTTTGTGTGTGCGTGTGTGCAATTTATGCTACATTTTGGGGACCATTTGGGGACCAAATTTTGCTAAGCTTCATGTCTGTAAATGAAGCCAAAGTGGTTTATACACTTGTCTATACCTGATATGATCCTATGAAGTTTTTATCCAAACCTTAATAATTACGCTCAAGGGAGTAGTTATCGTCATCTAATTACAAAGCTGTAACATCAATAGGCTCATTTCCCACAATGAAATCAAAATGAGAGTTAGTGAAGATATAAGGTCTACAGCAGGAGACAATAGCAGAGTGCTCAGACTTATGAAACAGTTTAATGTGACAGCGCCCTTCTCCTGCCTACAGATGCTTTTGTCTCTGGGCATACTGATACTGAGCAAGGATGTGGTGAAAGCCACAGAAAAATTGTCAGAAGGAATAAAGTGAATGGCTAGTGTTGACGGGACCTTATAAGAACGTGCTTTTTGCTCTTCACATGTTCGTATAATTGTTTATAGAGATATGGAATATTAAAACATTTTGACTTGTGTCGTGGGCTAGTGTTGGTTGTTGCAGGTTGATTGCCTTGGAAAGGACTTGTTCTACCTGCACTGAAGGAGGTGTTAACACAAAATCTGTGCTGTTTTTAGTATGTGTCTCTATGTGCTTATAAAAAGTAGTATCCTTCAGCAGACACACTTAACCTACCAGTTCGTCATTCAAGCCGTCATCCAGAGGTCTATTCAGCGGAGTCTGAGTGAATGGGATCAGATGTGACTCACACCGTCAGATCAACACATTGAGCAGCCGTCACTGAAAGATGGACAAAAGAGGTAATTGCAGGATGGAGGACTGAAGCAGTGCTGCTCTCACACTGGGTTTCTGCTGGATTCTGCTTTTTTTACTAAAGATGTTTTGACAAATAGTCAAAAGTTTTCCTTTTTCTATTTCTTTAATTCCTCAATAAATTCTTTAATAATTTCTTCATTTCACTTCCTTAGAATACATCTATCATTCTTCCTCTATACTTCCACCCTTTTCTTCTTTACTTCCTTTTATCTCTCCTGGCTGTTCTTCTTTCTGTCCTTTCCTCCTTCATTACACTTTCCCTACTTTTCATCCATCCATCCATTCCTTTCCCTCTTCCTTTTCTTTTTTTCAGCCTTTCCTCCTTTTGTTGCACCATCTTTTCTTTCCCTCCCTACTACTTTTCATCTTTCCTTCTTTATTACGACATCCTTAGTTTCTTTTCTCTACCTTATGCCATCCTTCTATGCTTCCTCTTTCTTTTTGAATCGTTGTTTCTTACTTCATCCATCCACCCATCCATCCATTTATTTTCTTCTCCTCTTTCTTTTCTTCTTTCCAGCCCTTCCTTCCTTCATTCTACCATTCTTCCTTTTTCACTCCCCTCATTCTCATTCATTTTTAACCTTAAAAAGAATCATTTACTTTCTTCCCCTTCATTCCTTCCTTTCTTTCCCTCTGTACTTCTTTTCTTGTTTCCTCTTTTATTTCACACTCCTTCCTTTCTTTTCTCTACCATATGCCATCATTCTTTTCCTCCATTTCTTTTTTCCGTACTCCATCTATCAATCCTTTTCTATCTTAGTTTTTCTTTCTATCTTCGTTTTCTTCTTTCCAGCCCTACTTTCTTCATTCAATCTTCCTTCCTTTTTCCACCCTCCTCATTTTTATTCTTTTTAACCTTCATTTACGTTCTTCGTCTTTCATTCCTTCCATTCATTCCTTGCATTCTTTCCCCCCCACTCCCTGTCGTCTTTTTTTTTCCAATATTGCTTCTTTCTTTTCTCTACCCTATGCCATCCTTCTATCTTTCCTTTATTTTTTGGATTTTTCTTTCCTACTCCCATCCATCCATCCATCATACCTTATACTTTTCCATTCTATTCCGTTCTATTCTTCAGTAATTCATATGTATGCTCATTCCTTCATTTTTCTTTATTTCACGTTTTGCCTCGTACATCTCCCTTCCTTTCCTTTTTTTCTCCACCAAGACTCAGAGTAGTCTGTATCAGATATCCAAGTAATTTTCTTGTCAAACTCATTCAGCAGCATATGTCTGAGCGGCTGGGTCTGTTGTGACTGTGTGTGTGTATATTTATATATATATATATATATATATATATATATATATATATATACTTATTGTCTATAATCTTTCTTATAGAAAATCTTATTAAAAAATGAGGAATCCAAAATTAAGATAACTAAAAGATATCATTAAAAGAATATATGAACTGATTCACATCATTTAAATTATATATATAAAAAATAAGTTTTAACAACCTCTGGTACCAAACCTGCTAGCCCTATCAAGTGACAGCTTAATTTAGGCTAAAATGTACCCATTCTGTGACATTTTAATTTTATTAGACCTTTTAACCTAAATTGTCTATTCAATTTCTATGTTTATTTAATGCACACTGATGGAAAGTAAAGTAATGAAATGAAACAATTCAGGATTTTAAACAGTATTCATCTATGTCCTGAGCCAGACAAACTATGGGTTTAAAAAAACTAATAGCTTTCTGATTAAAGTCCTCTTGATACTTTGTTAAAAACAAAAAAGCACACACACTATAAAATCATTATGTTTCTTTAATCCAATAGCAGATTCAATTATACTTGTTACTATGTAGCAGTGAAAAATGATACCTCGCTTGACCAGGTAGACTTGCAATTGGTTCCACTGCATCAGGACTGTCACTGTTAAAATTATTCAGAGAGACATAATAACCATTTCTATTTATTCAAACATCTACAAACATTTAACAATAACATAACTCCTGAGCGTATATACCATCATCAAATAAATATATTGAAAGAAGTCCTTACGTAATGAAGATAGGATATATGAGGTTATCTGGTCTGAGGTCTGAAGCACAGGTCTGCCAATATCGAAGAGTGGGGTGAAAGTAACCGCTGTGTAGAATAGAGTCTACCGGCTGTGTCATCGTCCTACAGATTCAAATGGAAGACAAACACTTACTGACATAATTTACATAACTTGCAGAATTATTAATCATAGTTCCATTTGCTACAGATATAAATAATGTTAATCTTTTGCTTTGTCTGTTTCCTCAGAAAATAAATAAAAAAATAAAAAACATAATAATAAAAACTGCAATAGAAAGCATGTTATGATTTGTTTGCTGAAGTAAAACTAATAATTTAACACATTTAATTATTCATATTAATTATTCTGTCCAATGACTTTATGAAAATAAATCTGAATGAATGAATGAGCAAAGAATGACTCTGACACACTCTAGCCATACAACAGATGCAAGCATGCAGAAATGATCTCTTTGCACTGCAGACAAGAACCACCCATTTACCCGCTTAAGAAACCATATGAAGTGTTAATTTGCAAAAACAGCAAACTCAGAAATCTTGTTTCTTCATTGTGTATTCCAGTTGATGTCAATCAAACTGCAGTTGGGTTATTTTGACTAGGTTAGAGCTAACAAAAATAATATACGTGTTATGGAGTTTGGATGCAACCCACGTAACAACATTTTTGCAAAATTATTTATTATACACCAATAGGATTTATGTAAATTAAACATTTTTAATGTAACGGTTAAGCAGGAGTCCTTAAAAATGCAAGCATGCATATAGCATTAACGTTAGTTCAATTTAGTTTTGTCAGAACTAAATGTTGAAATGTCAATAATCGTTTCAAAAACTTTCAAAAGCAGTAACGTTACTTACACTCTCGGTCTAACCATCTCTAACTGCCTCTTAGTTAATAGTGATCGTACTCAACACTGCATAATATTGTGTAATGTTAATGTTACAAACAGATGAAGATAGTAAAAGGCATAATAATTCAAACCTTTAAAAAAAAAAAAAAAAAAAGACGTAACGTTAAAATTATACAGTTGAGATTAACTTACTTTGTGTTTTGTCACAGCTAATGGGAAACCGTAAACGATCGAGATCTTGCTAACTAAAGTATTGCTCCTTGAACCTCAAACGCAACGCATTTCATTCTGAGAGTAGGCTAAATGTTGCTAGCTGTCAAGCGTTTCCTGTTCGACGAAACTTGTATTTCTCTAACGTTAGATGGCGCTTGATGGCTCAGAAGGGCAGGTTCTTCATTTAGCTACAGATCTCAGTATGTTTTTATACTATTTTTATAAATCTTAAAAATATTTAAATGCCGTGTTCTTATAATTGAGAGATTTATAAAACACATCCTCCTGCAAGCTTTAACGTTATATAATATTTCATCTTTACCATTAAATCACACGCTTATAATAGATAGCGAGCAGAAAACTAACAGGTACCAGAGTGATAGAGCTGTAAGTTATACGTTTTACTTCAGAGGTGAAATTTAATGATGCATCAAAGAAAATACAGAGTTAAAATAGTGAACTGTGTGTTTTTAGCGAGTTCCTAGCTAAATGAGACTGGGACAAATAAGCCCCGCCCGTTGTGTGATCCTCAATTTCATGCTAGTAGTCATTCTGGCGTTTGTTCTTTTCTTTCATTTCATTACTCCTTATGCCTCTCGGCCCCCGTAGAAAATTTAAGTTTCAAGCATCTCGCGATATTTCTCACGACTCGCATTTGAGATCTCGCGATATTTCTCCTGGCTCCTATTGGAAGGTAAATAGCTCATTTCAGCTAGCTTGTGTTTTTTACAGCTGCTTGTTCACCGCTGTCAACCCAATCGTTCATTGCCGACCTTTTGAAAATGTAGCTTGAGGTTATATATTTGTCTTTAACATCACAGCGAACGATATCTGTGAGGTAAGAGGTTTTATCGGTATATTATGGGCACATTTAATACTCGTCATCATATGCTAACTGACAGCTCGCTTGTTTATTCTTAAACATTCAATTCCGCAAAAAGATGGACGTTAAATGACCAATAACATGTTTATCTGCATAGTGTTAACTTGGATTATGATGTGTATTAAACATACAATAGGTATGTTGATGATAGTGAATTAAGCTATACTGACATCTGTATTGATTTACATGTTAATAATATAGTAACGCAATACAGTCAACATTCGTTTTGGTTTTTTTGTATGTGCAACAACAAAAAAAAGTGAATGATTTAATGGGATGTTCAATGTGACTTCATCAGTGTACAGTCGTACCAAGTGTTTTACATACAATGATTTTCAAACTTGGATTGTTGTAGTTACATTGTTTTTGTCTTGATGAAGTCTTTTTTCTTCCTTTTTATCAGATTTTAACAGCGTCAAATGCATCAGAAGTCATTAGGTGGACCTGGTCCATCTCCAAAACAGCATGATGCTGCCAAAATAGTGAAACGCTCATCATTGGAGGATTTTTCATAGACTTGAATACCCATTAAATGCTTCTTTTCACTCACAGTTTCTGGGTTTTTACCTTAGTCTCCTAGTAAACAACACTCATTATACATTAATAATGCTGTTCTCTCTGCGAGAGCTGGTGCAATGGCTGGGCTTTGCCACATTCGAGCTGTTCCTCCACTTGGGCGCACTGCTGGTCTTCAGTGTGCTGGTGGCCCTACACATGGACGTGGACAAGCAGACTCTTGAGATGAGCTGGTGGCTTGTCTTCTCACCCTTGTTTGCTGCTGATGGCCTCAGCACTTACTTCACAGCCATTGTATCCATCCGTCTCTATCAAGAAGGAGAGAAACGGCTGGCCGTGCTGCGCTTGCTGTGGGTGCTGACCGTGCTCAGCCTCAAGCTGGTGTGTGAGGTGCTTCTATGCCAGAAATTGGCCGAACAGAACCAGGCACCAAATGATTTGTGGTTTGGGCTTATTGTTTCCCCACTTTTCATTCTTCTGCAGCTGCTCATGATTCGTGCTTGTCGTGTAAATTAAAGGACAATCTGTCTGAACACATGCCAGTGGACTTATGCGAATGAAAAGGACTCCTGCAGGTGTCAGTCAAACCAGGAGTCAATCATTGTGCAAACTGCAAAATCATTGTGAATTTTTTTTATTTTTTTTGTATTCAAATGGTTCAAGCATGTGAACATGACATCATAAACAATGCTTAAAATAATGTGCAATTTTGATTATTATTATTATTGTCCTTAAGTGCTATGAGAGATTTGGTCTAGATTTATTTCTGAATACTGTCAATGTTGCATTATCTGTGTTAATGTTTTATTGTTGTTTGTACAGTTGTAAATAAACCATCAACATTCAACACTCTTGATCTTTCTTGGTTTGTTATGACTATGCCTGAAAGTGACCTAAATGTATTTATTTAGTTTAAAAAATTAGTAGGATGTCAGTGTTTTTGAGAGGAAAATTTAAAATAAGCTGTGTTAAATAATAATAACAATAACAATATATATATATATATAATGTCAGTCACCTTTATTTATATAGCGCTTTTAAACGATGCAGATTGTGTCAAAGCACTAAACAGTATCAGATTAGGAAATAGAGTGTCAGTAATGTACAGTATAATGACAAGATTAAACACTCAATTTTTAACTAAAGGCATTTCATTACTGAAAAAGGAAAGCTACAGTTGTGTTCAAAGTTTTAGACACTCATGTAAAAATGCTGTAAAATGAGGATGCTTTCAAAAATAATGCCATAAATAGATTT
>JAUMHE010000002.1:1123199-1144093 GCA_032359235.1 Enteromius mattozi | reverse complement strand
ATTTTATATATATATATATATATATATATATATATATATATAACACATTTTATGAATATAAATATTTACATGTCAGTTTTTTCAAAATATATGCTGTATTTCTGTGTATTTGTATATACATAATACATATACAAAGTACACACACATATATATTATAAAATGACTGCAAAGTCACATTAAGGTTTGCCTCCATTTTGGTGTAAAATGCCCATGTTTCATGATCTAATCAAGTCCTGTCCTAAATGTTTGGCATATTAAACTTACAGTTTAAATACAGAAATATGACACATTAGAAAAGTAAAATGGGTTGCAAATGTTTCATCTTTTTTAGTGCACCTGTGATTGACTACTAAACTATCTAGTATTGTTCATAATATAAATATTTTAGTTGATTTCAGTGGTGTCTTTTAGACAGTGTTGTTGCATGCTGGTATGCGTGTGCTTGAGTTTTAAAGCATCGGCGTGTGTGAGCGTGCATGAATGTGCATTAGTTTGACCGTGTGTGTCTGACATTAGAGAACGACGAAGCTAGAAACGCCTGCTGATTTATTTTTGCTGGGGCTTTCAGAGCCAGCGTGTGCCACCCGCAAATTTATTGCCAAACGTCACTTTCACATGATGGGTTTGTAACAAATATCCGCTGCATATTGTTAAATTAATCTTCCATTTAAAATTAATGGAGTTAGACTCCCCGGGTTCAATGTAATTTGGTGTTCATGGGCAGAGAGACACGCGCGCTGCATTCAGGATGAGGCAGGGCCAAACAGTCTAATCTTCCATCACCTTGAACCTGCATAGAGAGGACGGCGTTTTATCCTGCAGCTACTAATGAGATCCTGCTCCCCTCCAGAGAGAGAGAGACAGGAGGGGCTGTTGCAGTGGAAAGAAAGAGAATTGGTTCGGCAAAAAAAAAAGTGCAGAAGTCGTCAGGTAGACAGAGTAATGCTGAGAAAAGATTTTGTCAGAGCTGTCATTTTTGCCGAGCAGTGACTGCTGTGTTTGTGAAAACAAGCAAACGACTGTTGAGATGAACTGAAATTTGTATCATTATTTTGAATCCCCCCTGACCCCTGGCCTGGAATAAACTGAAAGCTTGTTAGAGCACCTCATTGCTAGCCTGCACTTTAGTACTGCACACATGTAGTGTCATTATGGCGTTCCAATTGTGCTTATGTTGCACTTTTCGAGCTAATGGAGTGTGTTTTGTAAGTTTTGTGTTATTAATGTTGCTTGGACAGCCAGGAACATTCAAAGTTTGGGGTCAGTGAGTGTTTTTTTTTTTATTAATACTCTTATTTAGGAAAGAGGCATTGAATTGTTCAAAAGTGATGATGTTAGAACATTCGATTCATCCGAGTATCCTGAAAAAAATGTGTTCCACAAAATATATTAGGCATAGGCAGCACAACTGTATTCAGTATTACTAATAATAAGAAATGTTTTTGAACAGAAAATTAACATATTAGAATGATTTCTGAAGAAAAATGTGACACTGAAGACTGGAATAATGATGCTGAAAACTCAGCTTTTCCTTCTCAGGAATAAATGACATTATAACATATATTGAATTTTTTTTGGAAAATGTTTATATTTCACAGTATTACTGTTTTCCTGAAATAAACATAAGAGTCTTTTTTTTCAAAAATCATGATTATTATTTGATTTGGAAACATTCAAGCTCTTTTTATCTCTCCTTCCTTTGAGTTAGTTGTAAATATATTCAGAGTATATTTAAATTCTATTATCCTTTGAGTAAGAAATAAGTATATTTTCTTTGCTTGAACTTGTTACTGTGTTCTACAGTCTACCCATCGTCTGACTATGAGTATGTAGGGAGCAGTGAACACTTCAGTCTCAAAAACTAGTGTGCTTGGCTACCTTGTCAGCATTTTTTTTTTTTTTTGGAATTGCATTTAGGCTTTGTTCAAGCATGTCTAGAAAAGATGTAAAACCCAGTCCATATGTGTTCCACACGTTCTTGAACAACCTTAGTAAAAACTCATAAAAGCAAACAAATTGCTATACATTTAAACACTCATCAACTAGAACAGTAATATTTACGTGAACCACTGTAGGCCCATAATCACAGCATGCACACTGAGCTGTGAGTCCATAATGAGATGGAGTGTTGTGTAATATGCTAATTTAGTTTAATACCAAATCTTAACAAAATGTTTATGCGAATTATGCATATGTGTACAAAAAAGAGCCATTAGGTACATTATATACAACCATCTTTTCTTAAGAGAATGCTTCTTAAAGATATCTTTTAGACATGAAGTTTGCATTTCTCAGCCTGTCAAGAGTCACATGACACAGCTTTGAAGTGACACATTTATAGTGTTTTTAAAGGCCTTGTGCCATGTACCACGCTCACAGACACACTTAAATGTGCTTGTTTGTGTTTGTTTGAATGAAGCTAAACTGGCATTTAAAGCTTTCTCTGTCTCCTTCCTGCATCTTTTGTTGTGTATATACACACTTGGAACAGGATCTCATTCTCTAGGCCAAGTGTGTGGATTAGGAATACTGTAAGGCTGTGCATTGTGGGCATCTTCACCTACATGCAGGATTTCTGCGGTGTAGACACTAAACACTATAACAGCATGCTCTTTTATACGTTACAGAAGTGTAAATGCTTGATAGCTGTGAGAGTTACGCTTTCTTTCATTCATAGTTTTATCATTTCATCCTTCTGTGTTAGTCTAGCTAGCACAAGGCTAATGAAATTCAAGATGGCTGCCGCAGACTGTGTTAAATTTGTAGGAGTTGCAGCAGGGTTGTGTTTGGCAGAGCAACAGAATGCTTTTATACAGCAGATATTGTTATTTTCTGTCTCTGTATTATTAATGTTCTTGTGTTGAAAACAATGTAGCATACATTACGCAGATTAATGTACATGGTGTTTATGAAAATATATTGAAAACATTCACTTATTATCAACAGACTTCAAAATACATGCAACGTATTTGATAATATTACATATTGTGTAACGGTATTGCTTTTTTGCCAGCATTGGGATAGCACAGGCTGCCTAAAGAAGGAAGATTTGTCATGTTAGACAAGGGTGCTTGTACCAGGAGGAACAGGAAGGCAATGATTGGATGAAATGATGACATAATGTCTGCTCTCCGTGGGATGGCCCCATTCTTATGATGTCGACCATGGTACCTACGACCTGTCACTCAGCTGTAACCGTGGAGACCGGATAATGAGGACAGGGATTTTTCCCAGGTGTCAAAAGTAGAGATATGTTACCAGGCAAGTGTGGGTGTATATGTGCTTAAGGGAACGTTGGGTGTGTGTATGTGTGTGAAGCCAGGATCCAGAGGCTAACTCGGACTTTGAAGTTCTTCAAAGTGCCGTGATCACGCTGGGCAGACTTCATCCCCTGGGTGAAAAAGGCAACTTCATAGGCAACATCTAACAGACTTGTACATCTCTCCTATTTATTAGTTAATTATCACTTTGAGGGCTCTTTTTTCTTCTCCTCAAAGTTTTCTTTCAGATAAATAGATTATGTGAAGCCGGATGGCCAAAGTATACTTTATTAGAATATTGCAGTATTGAGAGGAGACAAATCAGCCCGATCTCACGGCAATTCATACATATTTTATGGGGTGGCTAATTCATATGAATTCGTACAACCTCACTCATACAAATTCATTTTATTTTTGCTGAATCGTACATTTTTTTTTAAAAGAAATTATTACTTTTATACTTCTTACTTTTAAATAATGTAATATTTTTGTTCAGAATTGAGGCATTAAATTGATTAAAAGTGAGAGCACAATAAAGACACTTACAATGTTAAATAATAATTAGATGTTTTAAATAAATGTTAGATAAATGCTGAACGTTATATTCTTCAAAGAATCCGAAAAAAAAAATCATGGTTTCAGCATCGATAATAATAATTTTGTTTTTCTTGAACACCAAATGTGTATTAAATAGACATAGATATAAATAGATTTCTCTAGAATCATATAATGGCTGCTGAAAATTCAGCTTTGCCACCACAGGAGTAAATTGCAGTTTTAAATATATTAAAATACGGTTACTTTTCCAGTTAAAGGTTATTTTTTGGTTTGCTTCTTAATAAACAAAGCTTTTTAAATTATTAAAATGATCTTCACACTATATAAAATGGTTTAATGTGACATTCTATTACGCCATATATATGGAGTTAAGGTGTTAAGTGTTCATGAAAGAGATTGCCTCGTAAAAACCTGCTCTTATAATCAGCAATCTGTTTCTGTCATAGCTGTTGGCCAAAGAGTTTAGAAAGATGCTGACCTCTTCGTCTTGCCAAATACCAAGTGCAAGGCAGTACAATCTGTGTGTGTAAATATATCACATGCAGCACATTATTTTGTAGATAGAATTTGATATAATATTGTATATCTTATGAAAGAAAGCATCAGTTGTATATATTTTGCCATGTAACTCTGCAATGTACTGGCCTTCATCTGAGATTTCATGCAATGTTTCCATCTCTGAAAAGGTTTAGGCTTCTGTCTGTATGAGGCACCGATGTAAGAAGTTCTGCCAAAGACAGAAACCCTCTTTAATTCCCCCCATCTGGCCAGATCTCAACACAGACTGTATTTCCCCAGGTCCAGCCCTGTGAAGAGCTGGGCAGCAGAGACTTTTGTGCATGCCAAGAATCGGTGGCATTGATCCCCTCACAGTCTCTGGGTCTCCTCAAGGGGGAGTTTTAAACGGCAGATTGGCAACACATTACCCATTTCAAATGGAAAGCCTTGGAGAGGTTGCCAAGTCTGGGCCTTGAATAGTTGCAAAGCAACGAAAGTTGGTTTCAGGGAAGAAATGTGAAGGCCAGTTGGAACTGTTGCCACATGCAGTGCGCATTCAAAGCTCTGCTGTTGCTTAACTGGCTTATACAGATATTATTTTATGCTCTTATATTTTCACATAAATACTACTTCAGGAGGATGAAAGCAAAATAAGTTAAATTGTAAAATGTTCTCGTTACGGTTTCGTTGTTTTACATCATGAATCGATTGTAAAAAGTGCTGATGTTAAAAGTGCTGATTAGCTGTAGTTCGGTCTCAGTTGAAACTTCACGTCTGCCTACCTGCTCTCCATCTTTTCTAGGTAAGATAGAGAGGCTGTCAGGCTTTCAGCTAGCTGGGGGCTCTGTTTATGAGTTTCAGCTGAGCTATAAAACGTCTACCCCACTCTCCTGAGACATGACAGAATCTTTCCACTCGGAGCTCGCGCCAAGCTGAGCTCCGCGCTGCCGGCAGCCGCCACGGCATCTGTGCAGAGAGAGCGAGCGGGTAAACTTGTCAACAGGGGGTTGACACTGCATAATGATCTCTGCTGGAGAGACAGGGCAGCCGAGAGAGATTGTCTTAAATGTCTGGATTGTCAGCACACATATTGAGCAACAAGGAGGGATGTGACACAAGTAGCAAGCGAGTCGTTGCTTAATTCCCATTAATTTCCTTTCACTCACTTCACCCTTAGTCTTCTCCTGTGAAGTCTTAAATCAAGGTTCACACCACAAAATAGTAGATTTCACTTCAATTAGACGGAATGCAGACTTCACAGTTCGGAAAAGCAGACTGTGTTTACTCTCTCAGGGATCTCAGATCTCATTTCCGGTGGTTTGGAGGTTGAAGCAAATTGCATCGCCCTAATATGTTTTTCTCAGTATCCCACGTAATTGGAGACTTGCTGTATAAAGAAACCTGATAAAACTTCCAAGAGCGATTTAAAAAAAAAAAATGGAGGGAGATAGAGAGGAAAAAAATCATGGAAGTCAAGCTAGAGGGGATCTCCCCATAGAGGAAGTGCAGATTGCATTGCATGGTGTGAACAACTGCTTCTCGACTTACCCTCGGATCAAAGAAAGACGAGAACACCATTGAAACATTTATGAGTTGTGACCGATCTGGTTGGAGGAAAACATTCTGCGTCTGTAACACACAAACAGGACCGGAGGGCTCGTCTCATGGGCGGTGGGAGAGCCGTCCAAGGACAGGCGCTCGGCAAATGCGCTTGTACAGCTGACCGGGACACGCTTTTTCCAAATTTTCAGCTGTATTTGTCTTTGAAACCGATGTTTGAGTTATGTGAAAAACAGAAGAGAGGGAAAATCCCCACGGGGTGACAAATAGCACCTGCTTTCCATTTGGTCTGAGGCAGCCAATGGCTCTCTTTCCTCTTTTATTCTTCTCTTATGAGACTTCCTCTCTAGGCCATGACCTGAAAGATTGTCGTCTCCCCTACCCTCGAGCCCTTAAACACCCCGCCTGTTCATTGCACGGCTGGTTGTGTAACCCCCTGAGGGTCGTAATGGACACAGTGTTAATTGCCTGTTGAAGGACAGAAGAAGCTCTTCACAGCCTGATTGGGCTGTCCCATGAGAGTACAGCTGCCCATTCTGTGACTTTCTTCTGTGGAACACAAAAGAAGATATTTTAAAAAATATTAGTTGTTTATGTGCATAAAATGAAAGTCAGTTGGACCTAAAACAGCATTGTATCCCATTCAGTTTCAATGTATTGGCAAAAAATGCTCAAAATTTCCACAAATTGTTTGGCCTGAGGTAATTTTTGGATAAATTTGGATCTCTTTAATGCACAGGGTCTTACTCATGCGGCAGATGTAGAGTCTCTTTTCCATTCTCTCTTCCAGTGTGTATCCAGCAGACTAGGCCACAATCTCTTCATGCAATGTGTTTCATCTTGAGCGATCCCAGTTCAGTGCTTAAAGGCTCAGAGCCCCCTTGTTAGGGTTCAGATAAACACAATTTCTCCCCATAGCCCTGATGTCAGGCTAATCTAGACAGATCTCCCACCAAGGGCAGAGGGAGCAGGGAGAGATTTATCCATGGCTGCGTTATGGATTGTTGCTAGATGTTTTATTCAGGGGGATTGAGTAGGGGCCAGCTCCTCCATGCCACCCCGGTCTCTCTTAAGGGCCGTTGAGTAACACTCTTCTGGGCTCTACCTTTTCCACGGATGCCCCCAGAGTGCTATTTTCCTCACACGCTCGGCTAGCTGAAGGCGTGGTAAAGACATCATGGCAGAGAGTGTGTTATTTTTGTGTGGAACAAGGGACTGTTTTGGTGCCAAAATTTTACTGCAGATTCTTTGTTTCCTACTTGTTTTAAAATCTTGCCGTTTTTAACTGTTCAGGTTCATTTATAATTATTTGCATTTGTTTTGTTGGGGTTTCTTTTGCCATTTTTATACAGATGGTAGAAAGAAGGTGTATGGAATGGAATCAGAAAAGCTAGATTTAAACCTCTATTTCTTATGTAAGCATCATTAACTTCTAAGTATTAGGTCAGCCTTGTTAAGGCTGGAATACACTACACAATTATTTAAATTTGAAGAGTTTTTAAAACACTAGGAATCATACACTGGACGACATTGTAAATGGTAATAGTTTAATATCATTTAGAAATTACTTGTGGAGCCAGTTTAATTATACCTCAATTTAAGGCAGTAATTGAACTTCAGTATTTAAGTAGAAGTTGATGGAATACTATATTGCGATTAAGAGAGAATCTGTGAAAAGCAGTATTAGACCATTTACTAGTGCTGCACGGAATATTGAAATCATTTAAAAATCATAATAAAGCCTAGTGCTATTGTGAATTCAAAAAAGCCTGTGATTCAGTTAAATACATATTTGCACTGCGGGTTTAATATGCACTTTATTTCTGTGCGTGTAGGTTGAGTGCATCTCAGAGCTGCTTCTTTCACAGTAAATGCTGCTCCACACAAACAGTTATTGTTTAGCGTGCATATGCATTGCGTTAGGATACGCCCTAAAATGGCGAAAGACATAACACAGGGGAGAAGAATGGTTAAGTAAATTATGTTTGTTTTCTTCGCGCAAAAAAAGTATTCTCGTAGAGTTGCAAAACTGAAGTCGAGCCACTAATTTCACATGGACTGTTTTACTGATGTATTTAATACTATATTACAAGCATTATCCAACAAAGTTAGCAGATCCATTGTCAGTCAGCATTTGTAGTTCTCCCGCACCTCTATTTAGCTTTAATTATCAGTCTTGTTCCAGCGTTTCATAGCGCTTGCGTCTAATGAGTAGAGATGACTGAGCATTTCCCTCATGTCAATTACCTGAGTTAAGCTCCGTCTCGCTGGCTTTGGTCTGTCATCTCTCTTTTCCTGTCTTTTTCTCTCTCATCATGCACACGGGCAGCAAAACAGCCGACTAATGATGTGCTGAAGCCAATCAGTGCCTCTTAATGTTTTTCAAATCCATTTTGCTTAACTGGACATGATAAATTGTCTCCCTTACACACACCACTAATTCAGCAAGATTGAACTTTCGATTCAATTAGCTGCAGTCTGCAGGGAGCGATGAGGACTGGGGGGTGTTGAAAGCCAGGCGTCTCTCAGCTGCACGCTGCTCAAACGCTGGGTCATAATTGCATTAAAAAGCCACTAAAAATTTCCTCTTTAAAGTGTCCTTTTAAACGGGACTGAATTTTAAACTGGGAAACGATATCATTAAAAATGAAACTCCATGGGAATTAAGTCTTAGATGTTATAAGCACAGGCCGTGTGCTTTGAATCCGTGGTGCGGTTTGATTAATGACTGGTTATCATATTAATATATTCCCTGGCCGAATCTGGAGTGAATTGAAGTCTTATGAATATAAAAGACTCCTAGATAGTGTTGGCGGTTTGTGAGATCACTAGAGGAGCTCGCAAGCAGGGTCCCCTGTTAAATTTGAATACAGACGCTTTATTTTAGAGGCCTTACGGTAAGGTGCTTGAGGTTAGAACAATACTCTCTGTAAATCAGGAAGGCAGAAGAAGCAATCCGCAGATCTCATGGCCAGACGCCGGAGAGAGGAACTTGGCTGCTTACAGCATTACAGATGAGGTCAAAGACTTTTCATACAGCTTCTCTAAGGAACTGTTAAGTTTGATGTAGATTTGCAGACATTATTGGGCTCTTGGTTTGAGGCCTGAATCAGCACAGTTCAATGAGGCAGTCCTTCAATCTCTTTCCCATTAACTTTAATGCACAATTCCTCAGTGTGAGATGTGATACTGTATATGCTAAATTAAAGGGACCATTTACCCTCTTTTCTGCGGTTTTCTTTTCCTAAGGCTTTGGATCCAAAAAAAGGCCTAAGTAGAGTGGCTATGGGACAGATCTAGCCAAGGCTGTGTTTCCAAAGAAAAACTGCACCACATTATCTCTCTGAATTCACATGTGTGGAAAATTCAGGGGTCACGGGCTCTAGCTTTTCTTTGGAAATGAGGCATTTTACAGCCTGAAACAAGGTTTTATGAGCTCCCCACGCCTTCTTTTCAGAGAATATCCAAAAACAATAAGGCAGCATAACTCAATTTTATTACAGATGCAGTAAATATGGCACTAGTCTTCGACTTAAACTTGCCATGAAACATTCTGTGTCATATCTAAAAAGCTTTAAATGCATTTAAATGAGGCGTTCACCGGTATCCTTTCCAACATTAATATAATAATTATAATAATAATTAGATTTTAATTTATATTTTCGGTTTTCTTTTTTAATTATTTTTTTTTCTAGTAATTTTCTAGTTCTCTGTTTTGTCATATTTATTACTTTTTGCTTATTTGTAAATATTTCTATGTAGTTTTTTTAATTCATTTTTATTTGAGTTTTATTTCAGTGCATCAGGTTAAACTAAATGAAAGCAGCTGAAATAAAATGTTTATATATATATATATATATACAACAACACTGTAAAATACAATACATTATAACGTTGTGATGCCTACCATTTAAAATGATATTACTGGTAGTTTTTATGTTTATATGGGTTTATATATTTTAGCTTATCAACCATAAGCACATCAGCCAGAATTTATCATCAGTGCATTCCTGTTTTAAATTGATGTTAAACACTTTTGCCGTTTTACATTTGTTTACAGAGCCCATCTGTTAATGCATCAAGTATGATGCTTCAGCATCTGAATTCATCCTTTAGCAATGGCTTCCCTCATAACCGTGTAAATAATGAGACACCGATCAAGACACAGAGCAGAGAGAGAGACAAGAGTTGTCATTTATTGTTCACCAGCTTCATCCCTCATAGCTTTTCTTCCTCCCTCTGTGTCTCTGTTCCATTTGAGGCAAATTGCTTCCCTGACTGACACCCGGTAGACAGTGCATGTGGGGGGTTGGGAGGTGAAGGGCTGAATCTTCGAATTGTTCTTACATACCCCTCTAACTTCCCGTCTGTTTTTTTCTTCCACAAGTGTCAAGGCCCTCCATCTCGACAGCTGTAATGGCAGTAAGAAAGCTAATAGCAGGTGGTATTGGATGTGCAGCTTTACAGACCTACGCACTGCATTACCTTTCCTTTCACGCCCCCTCCTGAAGGGCCTTCTTTTGTACTTACCTGCACATTCTGCCGTGGGGGGGGGTCTGAAAAGGGGCCCATTTTCCTCAATTTGTCTAAAAGCCACTGGCTTACGTGACAATTTAAAGACTTTAAGCTATTAGTTTCTCTAACCCACTGATGACTGAAGGAGACCTGTGATCTGCCCATCATTTCCACACAATAGACCAAGAAGGAATGAACAAAGTATAGAGGAAAGTACAGAGGAAAAAGGGGAAGAAAGGCAAAACTGAAGAGTAAGTGAAGCTCTCACAGCAGGTGAGCTCACACTCAGAAGGCAGACAGATTGAGAGAAATTATAGTTAAGGTAAATGTTCTGAGGACCATTTTTTGCTGCTGCTTTGTCCAAAGTTTCGCAGCTGTGCAATACTCACGTAAATTTGAATAACTTGCTTCAATGTTGACCTTTAAGGTTACTACACAAGTGCCAGGTCGAGCTTGGGAAAAATAACAGTATATCTTAATCTTTTATGGTTGAGATATATATATATATACTGTATATATATATATATATCAATGTTTTTGTGTTTTGTTAATATTTGTTAATAAGTTAATATTTGATTTAATGTATTTCATTACATACACTGAACAGATTTTTGATACAGTAGGCATCATACACTTACAGACTCTGTAAATAGTGACAAAGGAAAACTGAGCATCATACACTACACAACCGAGGATCATACACTACCGGACTTTAAAAGTTGTTCCGATCACAACAAATGGGTTCTAAAATCGGCTGAAAATATCAAACATGGTTGATTTCCTCCAACTGGATAGAATCAATGTCTGAAGCTAAAAAAAAGTCTATGACCATAATACACAACCCGATTTTCTGTGGAATCTGTCAGCTTCAATCTGTCTGACTCACTCTGACTTTCCTCAACTAGCGTCAGCTTGTTCAGACTGTAAAATCGGGGCAGAAATCGCATAGTGTATTCCAGGCTTTAGCAAAATCACTGGGAATTACAAGAAAGTCATCCTTTCTTATTCTTCTAAAAAAATAACTAGTAAATCTTTGAAACTGGCGCATGACAGAAACCAGCAGGAAAATGTCATACTTGCTCTAAATCTAGAGACCAGAATATTCAGTAGGCAACCACCTAGAACACCCTAGTAACCACATATCAGTGTGCTGCAAACCACTCAGAGCACCCTAGCATTGAGGCGGCAGATTTTGGCAAGCACTTAAAATCGTAGAAGAAAATCTACTTATCTATCATGATTGATTTATCCTGAAGACTGTCTTGATTAAACTATCATGAAGCTATGTCTGTCTTTTGTGGCTGCTCTTTTTCTGGCAGGACACCCTGATTGATGTCAAGTGTGGGAATATAGTGTCTGTGGTTTCTGTGTTGAATTCGGGAAAGCTCAGCTCTATTATTTGCAACTCACAGCACGCTAAACTTCAAAACCGCTAATCTCAACCATCTGCTAACTCCCAAA
This sequence comes from Enteromius mattozi, assembly GCA_032359235.1. NCBI lineage: Eukaryota > Metazoa > Chordata > Actinopteri > Cypriniformes > Cyprinidae > Enteromius > Enteromius mattozi. The sequence goes on along the minus strand of JAUMHE010000002.1, from coordinate 1,132,241 downwards.
CGTAAACATGCTTTTTAGAACAGATCCCAATTACTCACTATTTCATGCCCTATTGGATCTTAATGTTATCATCCTGCTAAGTTTTGTTTGTTTCTATTTATTTCTTATTTCTGGCACTGTTTATCAGATGTTGTACTCGGAGCGTTTCAAATACACAGTCCAGAAAGGATATGACATCATGTGACATGTGATCCTAATCTCCTATGGAAGAAAACAACCTTTTGTTTATTGTCTTCTACGGCAATGCATCTTATTACTTGAGACCTTTTGCATGGTTAATGAGTATCTGTATTCATCGCTCAGAATCTCCTACCTTCTACAGAGACAATGATGAAGTCAGCCGTTGTCAGGGGAGATTATGTGTGTCAGTTAACCCTATATTGTGTAACCCAAACATTATCTGACACAAATTGTTTTTGCTTTTGAGAACAATCCCCCGATTAATCTTTGTGGGTCTGGAAGTGCTGAGTTCTTGCTCCTCACGTTGCTTTAATTATCTCACAGAAACAACCACCCTCTCTGATGCACGACGGCAACAAGATGCACACAATGCTGGTGCACTGATCCGTGAGAACCCATTATGTCTGCATTAAAATGAACATGAGATGGAGAGCGCTGAGAAACACGCTGAGGTGTTGTCAGTAAACGCTGATCTGTGTCGTGAGTTAGTCCCATGGTAAAGAAAAAACAAGTTTGATAACACATTAGTGCTTTTCTTTTGTTTTGTTTTTTCATCTTTTTAGTCACTTTTCATCATAAATATGTGTGACTGGGTAAATGGAGGAAAATTGATAAAGTGTAAAATAGTCTAAAATATTTATTATTTCAAAAAAGTAAACAAAAAGGAAAAATATATATATTATTGGATTTTTTTTTTAAATGCATTTTCTCATTACATATTTTTAAATTGATTTTTTTTTTCATTAAAGCCTTAAAAGGGGCTGTTCACTAAGAAGTACCTTAATCTTTGGTTTCTGTTGCATCATTGAAAGTCTAGGTAGCCAAAATTTACAAGATAAAGTCATTAAGGCACCTTGAAATGAGTCTCTATTGATGGACTGGTTTAGTCCAAGACTTATGAAGAGACATTATTATTCACATACTATATAAACATATACATAAAGTGTATATGTTCACATATACATAAAGTAAATCACTTATGGTAAACATGGAAGCTTGTATCACATGCTAGGACAGCTTCCGTGTTCACTATATGCAGTGTGCCATGAGCGTTGATCATTTTTAGCTGTTTAGATGTAAATAAGCCCAAATTACATATGTTCACCATATAGAGTAGTCCTGTTGGACTAAACCGCTTGATTCACATGGATTCATTTTACAATGCATTTCTAAAGTTTTTAGAGTTTTGGTTACCTGGACTTTAAATGGCGGGACAGAAACCAATTTTCATTAAAAATACCTCTAATTTGTTGTTTTGAAGATTCCCATGGGTTTGGATCGACATGAGGTTGTGTAAATCATAACTTTGTTGGATAAACACTTTCTGTACCTTTCCGATACAATATGAGTTAACTCATTTTGGGTTAGTAAGTGAAGTGCATGTCTTGGTTATGTTTTGTTGTGGATATGCTGTTTTTAATATTCCTCTTTCTTATGTTTTGTCTGATGTTCTGTTCCTTGTGTGTAGCATGCATCCGCGTCTCATTCCAGTCCAGACGAGAAACTGTTAACTCACCCAGACGGCTCTTTGGTTGCACTTTCGATGTCACTGTTCATCGTTGGCCCTGCATTTTTCATGCAGTAATTAAAATTTGTAGGTCAGGTCTCCCATGACACCTCTCTGTGCTAATATGAGGGAGTGGAGCGGTCACGCTCGTTAATGCGGCTCTCTCGCTCGCTGCCGACTTAAAGGATGAAAGGTGACATTTTCCCCCATTTTGTAAATTAATGCAATTGATCTGCCTAACAAGAACAAAGTTAGGCTTCCAAATACCACATGATGAAGAGATTAAGCCCTAAATGCCTTTCCAAAGGCAATCTTTATTGCGAGGCACTGGGCGAGGGTCATTGATCTTTCTGTTAGGATTTCTAATAGACTATTGACAGGAATTTATAAAACGCTGCTACACTATTGTATAGATCCACTGGTAATGCCTTTTCCACAAGCCACGGTGGTTGAAAAGACCACCTGATGCTGATTATACATTAGAGTTTTGTTTGTTAGGGATGGGAAACTGGTCCCGGATCTATTCCGACGTATAGACTTACATAGCAGCTGTTTGGATTAGGTAAAGGCTTTCGGATTCAACATCTGCAGAGTTTCAGATAGCTCTTATTGTCAGGCATTAGAAAGTTTACTTAGGAACAAACCACAGCATAATCTATGAGCGTTTTACTGGCGTTGCTTTCATCCCCAGATCGGTCAGAACTTCTTCAGTGTGTGCCAGCTCGATTCTCTCTCTTTCTTTAGCTCCCTCCTCTTTTTTTGCTTGGTGCTTTGAAGTCCCGCCAAGGCCTCATACTTTCGTTAGCCTTCATTTCCAAGGTTTTCATCTGTGAGTCAAAAGACTGTTTCTAATTCGCAGAGAGTGATCTCACACACCAAATCCCAATTAATTGGTCCTAATGCCACATTAACTGTTGTCAAAATGTTTTTCCTTATGTCATCCTAATTCAATCTGCTATTCCTAGAGTCGGTGATCGCAGCCAGAAAGGCCTGCTTTCAATTTTCTGCCGCTGTCTCTTTTGCCCTGACAGAAACGTACACACGCTCACACATACGAGCTCTCCCTCTAAACACTGGTAATTATAAGTCTTCAGAGAGAGGCATGGGGATACAATTTGTCAGGGTCTAACTACCCATTCCATTCGGTGGGGTTAATATTCTGTTTGTGTTACAGTATATTCAGACTTTAATTAAAAGAGCATTACATCCCCCATCTGCCAATCTCCAGTAATCTTCTTTAATTGCTGTAATTAAACTATATTTACATGTTCAGAATACTTGTAATTTAGCAAATTGCACTCTCCCCCACGCTCTTTTCCTCCCTCTCTCTCTCTCTCTCTCTCACACTTACACACATCGTGTGTTTAATCAGTGGGACAGCAGAACCAGTGTGTCTGCTGATTGGGTTGTTTTGATTTTAGACATGGGGCTCTTTTGACAGAATAAGTGGACCTCTGCTAGGGTCTTCAGCGAGGTTAGGAAAACATGTCCACAGAGGGGGATTGTGGGTATTGTCATCGGGTTTTGATTGCTGTCGCGGGTCTAATTGTGGGCCCCGGCAGCCGCTGGAGAGAGGTTTGACGCGTTCGCTCGCGCGCTGCAATTAAAGATCGTTTCACGTTCATTTTTAGACTCGTTATTCGCAGAGAATGTGACGCGCGGTATGAAATTCATAATGTCATATAAAGAACAGCACCTCATGCAAATTACCCCCGCTAATTTAAAGTGATGTCATTTACATAATTCATTAACACCGATTAGACAAACAGATAAAACATCAACTGCTCGGGTTAAAAGAGCAGTACTCTCAGAGAGAAACACAATCATATAAACTGTCGCATTCTCTAATATTTAAAGTAACAATTCTAGGTTTTTTTTTAAGTCAAGAGCTTAATTAGCATCAGCGATTAGCATTAAGCATTGTTTTGGGCTCTAGGAGTAGAAACACAGAATATCTTGGTGTTTTAAATGACTGTGTACCACTGTAAAGCTTTTTAGAGCTGTCGTTTGGCTTGAAGGAAGGATGTGTGCGTCACTAAATAATGTCCTAAGAAAGGCCCCAAATCCTCATTAGCTGAAGAGTGGTTCCTCCTAATTAGTTTCCATTCAGTGTAATTAGCATGGATGAGGCTAATCATCTGATGTGAAACCAATCTAACGCTTGGGATACAACGTCCTTGGCCTCTCTTTCATGCACGGTTTGGAAAAACGATTACTTTTGTAGGTGTGCTTTTTTTTTTTTTGAATGCACACTCTCGTTTTCTGTATTTCAAGGGATGTAGCTGTTTTTCTCTATTTTCTTCTATTATCTATCTCTGCCTCTTTCTATGTACACATATATGGTTACAGCATGAATGACGTCTTTCCTTCATCTTTTTTGATTTGGTCCTCTAATTCTTTTTATTTTTGCTGTTCTTCTGGCTTCTCCTCCTGTGATTTATTTTCAAAGTGTTTCCCTGCATCAGGATTTGATAGAGGCCCCTTTTTATTTCACAGGGGATCATTTTTGAGAATGCCAAGCTTTTAGATGGAAGGATAAATTATAGGAGAATAGAATGATATTGCCATGTGATTGCTGTCTGATGTGGAAAAAATTATTGTCTTTTTTCTGTCCTAACCTCAAAATGTTTTCTTTGCATGATCAGAACAAACAAATGTACTACAAAACACACAGAACAAATTCAAGTTTCCAGGGATGAAAGTAATGATTAAAACAATATATTTTGCTTTGCCTCTGAAAAAAAAAAGGTCTAGTGGTGGATGCCGTAGCTCAAGAAACCAATAGCACACCTCTCCTCAACAAACCGCACGATTTTAGGTGTCGCTCATGTCTGTAGGACGAGTTTTATTATATTTCGTCCCGGTTCTTTTTCATTTTCAGTTTACAAGCACAAAACAGTAGTCTCGTGACTTATCCCCCCAAATAGTAATCTCTTGTCTGCCCTCCATGTAGTTAAAGACACAGTTTCCAACATAATTTGAAAGTGAATTTGAGAAAATGAAAACAGCTCTCTGACCAGCAGAATAATCATATCTCCACATGTGTTTGCCAGCAGGAGATGTTCCGAGGATAAAAGCCTCTTATTTGATTTTTCCTCCACTCGTGGCTCCGGTGGCTCCACAATCTATGCCTTTATTGATTTTGAATCCTGCAAACGATCCCTTAAATCCTAAATGTGTATCCAATCTCCACAAATGTCTTCGGAGCTAATCTTTTGGACGGAGACAAAAGGCCCTGTGTTTTTCCGTGCTCTCCCACTAAGATCACCGTCTTGACTGTCTTCGCTTTAGTAAGTGCTGAGGGCAGTGCAGTTTTGGCAGGCTCCTCTGCGCTGCGGATTGCGAGTTGATCTTAAGCAGAACCATGTTTATCTTCGCGCTCTCTGTTATTGTGGCCATGTTTATCTGAGAAATGAGTGGAGTTGGCCGGTCTCCTGCTGAATTACACACATTCACAGTCACCGCAGCAAATCAATCAAGAGAGCCTGCTATTTTGACAACTCCTCTGTCTCTTTCTGTTTTATCTTAGTTTGAAATGGTAAAAAAGGAGAAAAACATTCCGCCTTGTGCTCCTCCATCTTTTGGAGACGGTCTCCGCCTGCGAAGCGCAGCGTTTGACGTGAACTTTTGCCATATGCCTGTAGTTCTGCCAAAAATATTAAGTATGGCTCTCTTCCCGAGCCAAGTATCTAGCCATCTGCTAAAGCTTTTACCCAGCAGTGCCAAGGGACTCCATCAAACCCAAACTGTGAGGAGAGAGAGAATAAGACAGAGACCCGGAGAAAATGAGAGACAGCCTTCCATATTTCTGTAGTTAGGGAAATCTCCGTCGTCAGGCTGATTTACTGCGGGCTAATATCCAGAGAGCTTGCCATGATTGCTGGGTAATTTTGGTTGACTTCATTGCCTTATGTCTGGGCCAAGTCCTAAACTCATTTCAGAGCCGTAGATTCCTGGAAATTTTGCTTTTTTTCAGCAATTTGGCTTGTCATTTGTGGATTGATTCCTTTGAGATATTGTTTTTGTTTGACAGATGTAAGAAATGGGAGCTTTTGAAACATGGCGGCCTTTCCCAGATGCAAGGAAAATCTGGATACTCTAGACACAGTGTGGGAAATCACCTGAATCCCCTACTTTTGGGCAATTTGAAGGTTTGGATCTATAGCGACATGGAAAGATATGACAATCTGTCAATGCATGTACGTGTATGACTGTTTCTGAACATCCTTAAAACGGTGCAAGAGGCTCTTTACAACCCCTCATTATACAAAAGCTCACATTTAGAAGTAGTTTGTCACTTCTTTTTTGTGATGCTAAATGCAAGAACGAAAATGAAAGCGAGACGTTTTTGTGAGGTTTTACATGAGAAGGATCATCATTATGCAGTCTGCAGTCTGCCATTACTGGCCCCATTACACACTATGACAGCATCACATTTATTCTTTTCTACCTGCTTCTTAAAAAGGTGTAATAAATAACCTCAGCCTCTGCTGCCTCACCATAAAAGAAAAAGGTCGTTACTGATCTGCTGCCATTTGTCAAAATTACTTCGTAATCTCGGGTCGCTGAGAGAATTTTCACTCGGTTAATTGTAGATAGAACTAATGAACATAAATTTACATTAAAAATCACTTTGTTATCCACCGGTGCTCATGACCTCCTCCTGACAGGCTGCACCATTTTTATTTGGGCCAGTTTGAATTTAATGCTTTTAATATATAATATGAAATGTGTGGTGTGCAAAAAAAAAATAAAAAAGTGACCCTGCACCACAAAACCAGTCATAAGGGTAAAATTTTTGAAATTTATACATCATCTGAAAAAGTAGGCTTTCTATTAAAGTATGGTTTATTAGAATATGATAATATTTGGCTGTTTGAAAATCGAAATATTCAGAAAATTGCCTTTAAAGTTGTCTAAGTGAAGTTGTTAGCAATGCATATTACTATCAAAAAATAAAGTTTTGATATATTTCCTGTAGGAAATGTACAAAATATCTTCATTGAACATGATCTTTATTTAATATCCTAATGATTTTTGGTATAAAAATATCATAAATCGATCATTTTGGCCCATACAGTGTATAGTTGGCTATTGCTACAAATACACCCATGCGACTTAAGACTGGTTTTATGGTCGAGGGTCACATATGTATTTAAATAATATATTTTGTTTCACTAACTATGAATAATGTGAGACGAGCAGTAAATCAGAGATAAGATCAAGGATCAACATGCCAAGTTTGAGCCCTTTGACCTCTAAAGCAAACAGTGATTTTTACCCGGACTAAAGACGGCATCCCTCAGGGCTAAGCTTGGATTCCAGCATATTGTTTCTGTCGTGAAGGTTCAAAGGTTGCTCGTTTTTTTAGCCATCTCACTTACTTTGGCTCTCTCCTGCCCCAGCTGTAACCAATAGCTGGCCTGTGAGCTGATATATGACACTAATACGACTATTTGAGTGGGCCGAGGCAGCAGAAAAGAGTGATTGTTGGGAGGTTTAGCCGGCATGTCGGATCCATGACACATAGGTACCGTGCTGTCTGGCCCCTGAGAGCGCTCTAATTGCTTTACATTGGTACAAAGGTTTCTTGTAATCGAGCCTCTCTGCCTCCATTTGTCTTGCTCTCAGCCTGGTGCTGAAGGCTTTAATTGGTCTTGGTGGGCCTTTTTCTTGCAGTCAGCTCTCTAGGCCTGCAGTAGAAGACGGTACCGTAGGGAGCGCAGAAGGGTTGTGGGGGGTTGTAACGAAAGAGGAAGTCAATACTTCTTTTAGCTTTAACACTTTAATTAATGCTCTTCCTGACAAGGAGCTTTCTCCCTCTCTCTCTCTCTCTCGGTTTAGAAATCTCATTTCTTTCATTCTCCAGCAATCTCTTCCCTCATCACCCTCGCTGTCTCCCCAGCCTCATAAATATGGACTCCTGGGACAAACACAAAGCATCAAGACAGCCAAACGGCAGGAGAAAACCACCTACACCGCCTCTAGCGAGCAATCGACAAGTGCACCGCTGAGAGGATGGTGCCTATTAAGTTTTATGTCTTTTAGGGGCTTGTGTTTGTGTTTTTACCGGAGGGGTTGTGTGTGAACGTGAATGAGAAATAGAAAGCGAGCATTTGGTTCTCAGCAAGTGGCTCGCGTTCAGATGAGCCGCGGGAGCGGAGAGCCGAGTCTTGCCACGACCTTCCCAATTATTTCTCAAACACTTTATTACAAGTTTAGCATGTGGTAGCTCATCTGTCAGCCATTTGGACCAGAACGACAGATTACTAACAGAGGAATCACTCATCACGGCATTTGTTTAATGATTTGTCTTCTGTAGTTACTTTTACGTTTGCAGCCAAGGAAATCTCGGGATGAATGTTGCCAGCTGTGAGATTTATGCCCAGGCTTCATCTTTCATCCGATATGCTCAAAAAACACCCCAAAAAAAGCTGAAAAAATAGGTGTGGGTTGACAGGCTCGTATAATTATGCTGCTGGGATGCTGACAGTTGGAAGCATGATAAGGTGATGTGATAAGACGGCACGGCGTGTTGTTAGCGCGTGTGGTGGTTTATTTAAAGCTGCAGTAATTCCTGCGTTTAGCTGCTTCACAGAAGTGTGCTTCCTGTGATGTTAAAAACAACACAGTTTGTTCCACTTCACAGATAGACTCCCTTCTGTATGCATGTGAGAGACTGGGACATTCAAGTTGGATGAAATCGTAACACTCAACGTTTACATGTCAGCATAAACAAATTCAGTCCAAATTCAGAATCTGAAAGTACTGTTTATAAAAACTCTAAACTTGCAAGCCGATTGCTGGTCTACATCACCCAATCAGATCAAAATGTAATTCTGATCAAGCTCAGTTAGATCGTTTGAGGTGTTGTTTACATGAAGTCTTTTAATCTGACTGAGCCATTAGTCAGATTACTAATGGATTATTTGGGTGCATGTACATACAGCTGATGTGTAAGAGCCATTTTAAAGAGCCATTCACTTTTTTATATTAATAAATGTATGTTATCTTTATCAGATTTGAATCATGTACTGAAAAATAGTCCGTTTTGGTGATTTCAGTTTTTCCCTGTTCAAGTGACCCCACCGTGTACCTGTTTCCTGCAGGGGGCGTTACCAAGATGGCCGCCAAGTGAACTTGACTTTGCATGCGTGCAGATACAGATCTTAAGTAAACTGCTCCATTACTCACACTACATGTTATTTGTCTACCCCTCGACTGTTATTTCCTGAAGTATTGATCCCTTACACACAACCATGATCCCTTACTTGGAATAGTATGGAATGATTTTAGACTCAAAATGATTAATAGATGCACACACAGTTATCCATGCGCTACTTAAATTTAATGCA
>JAUMHE010000002.1:1098501-1108520 GCA_032359235.1 Enteromius mattozi | reverse complement strand
CCCCCCCCCCCCCCGATTGAACATGTGACTGCTATATTGGTCTTGGACTTTCAGGAGAGTGACAGTTGCTGGTCTGAGTCTGTGCCAAATTTGACACTGTCATAAAATAGTAGGAAATGACACTCGGCACTCCCTACGCTCAGCGAAGACTCTGTAAGTTTCTTTCAATCTGATACTTTAGGTATGAAAATAAATATAAAAACTATTTGAAAATTCTTTGTTTGGGGCTTACAATGAACTAAAGTAAAGCACCCAAAAAAGAACACAAGAGGCCTCTTTATATTGCAGTATCAGAGTGAAAATGAAAGTCTGCAGAATTCTCTGTGGTTTCCAGGGAGTTCCCAATGCTTTGATTGAGAGTACCAAGGGATGCAGACAAACCAGATTTTCCTTTAAAAGAAAACAAAAACATTATTTTACTAATTTAAGCCCATGTACTTTTGTTTTTAAATCACCCATCTTATAATGCAACATTTGCAATGACCTGTCCCTATGTTGGTAAGCTGTAAGCTTATTTTTGTCTTAGACCTATTCCTTTAAATCTGAAACTCCCTTGACTTTTCAGGGAGGAAAAGCTGGCCAAAACAAAACTGAAAGTGAAAGGAGTCTGGCATTTACAGGAAATCAAGTTGTTTATGTGAAGTGGCATATTATGTCAGTGATCATATTGTCTTTCTATAGCTCATTCGAAATGTGACTAAAAGCCCACTGATACCAAGGATGATATTTAAAGTTTTAATAAACATTATATTCTATTCTAATGGAAAAGGTAAATCCAGGTCAAGCATTTAAAGCAGCAGATGTCCACCTATAATAAACAGAACTTTATTGTGCATTAGTGTGGATGCTAATATATAATTATATAGTATTGTTATATAGCTAATATATCATTATTCTCACTGTTCATGGCGTGAATAGGTCCTTAGTCATGATAACATTGATTATGGAAAATAGTGTAAATAATATATAAATGAAATGTATGCGAAAAAAGATGACAGAAAACGTGATGTATCGTGAAAAGAGTGAAAGCAAAGGCACAACACATAATTACATATCATGTAAAAGCCACATTCATTTAATATAAAAGAAGAGCTTTATTTTGAAACAATGCAATGTTTAAATGAAATTAAATACAGTAAAATTAAACAAATAAATACAATATCAAATAAATCATGTCGTAACAGCTACATCAATGCATAAACGTTTCTCCAAAAAAAAATTCTAGTCCAACATTTATACAATGCCCTGCATTCTCTGTGCAAATCAGTGTGTGTTTAGTAGGATAAACAGGACAGTGGCCTACAGAACTGACAGGCAGCTGGACTGCAAACACTGGCTGTCAATTCATAGGTCATCACCCTGTGTCCTAGACCGAGTTAAACATGCTTTCTATCAACATGCATTAAGATTTACAGCCACATAAATGAAATCCAGATAATTAAGACTGTATTTTCATGCAGACCCAAAGGAGATAAAGGTCACTCTCTGCACGCAACAGCAGCTCCACTGGAAGACACAAACCTTCCACATGGAGTTGCTGTTACAACCAGTCAGCACCAAGTCTTTGGAGTGCGCCCACCCTTGGACAGCGGAAGGAAGTACACTTATTCTCTCACAAACGCTAGTCAATGTCCCATTCTCGCCATACAGGGTACGTCATCAGGTTTTCTAAAAAGATAAATAAATAAATAGAAAAATGAGAACAGTGCCACCTGAAATGAAAGCACAGAGAACCAAGTTAGAGGGTTAAATCAGGATTCAGACACCGGCTAATGACTGCCATTAAGGACATGTGAGAGTTCCTCTGTTGGCTCATGACTTTGACCTCTTGTTTCTTTCACATCTTTATGACATGCCATAGACTCCATTATTGGCCAACAGCGTGTCCAAAGTGCTAAGACTGATCTTGATAACAGCAGTTTTATGATGGCAGTCAACATGAGGGTGCTCGGCAGAATTTGTGTACGGGTTGAGAGAAAAAAGGGTGTGTCGCTCAATAATTTATGTGCCTTTATGCCCCTAAGTTTTAATTTCATAGATATCACTTCCTTTTAGTCATGAGTTACCCATCCCAAATTCTCTATCTTGATCTTTCTCTCTTCTTGGTTTCTTCATTTATATCATATTTTAGACTTTGCCTTGCTGTAAAACTCGCACTGCTCCTTGCTACCTTTGGAAAAACAGCATAATAAAGCAATTAACGGGGGCACACAGCACATGAGTCAGTCTGTGTTATCTGCTCCAGTTATCGTCTTTTGAATCCACCATTATCTTTCTCATCCCTGCGCCGTATCCAACATTTGTGTAGGGTGAGAGAAATCAATGGCATGAACTTATGTAGGTGGTTCATTTTCATTTCAATTCCCAATTGTGATACTCACATGTATTTTATCAAATGCACTTTGTAGAAAAGAAAACAAGAGCAACAAATGACAATATATTAGATTGTGACTGTTGTATAAACATTAGTTGAGTCATTTATTTTTATCTGAATTTCAGTAACATGCCATTGGCTTCCTTTAATAAAAAAAAAAGTTTAAAGATTTTCAGACGAAACTTACTCTACCCCCTTGTAATTGATCTTTGTAAGATCCTGTTTTTGGAAAGTAATGCTAAATGTTTGAAGGCCTTTTGTATTCTTTTCTCTTCCTCTTTAAAAACATTAGCTTGATTTTGTTAGACAATGCAGGTATATTTACATAAGGATATTCATCTAGCCTTTTACAAACAAACAGACAGAAGTTTAACATTGAAATTTCCTACATGAATCAGCGTAATTGCAGAGAAAGGAGACAAAAATGTGAACTTCACATGAATTTTGCTGTTTTTTGAACACATATTTATATTATTGTTAAATTATTATTAAATTATACACTCCATGTTCCTCACATGTGCACACAGTACTTTATTTTCAATAAAGATTTACTTACATTCACAGTTCTTCCTCGTGGCAGTCCATATCAGAAAAAAAAAGAACACGAATGCGAACAAAAGAAACATTTTTTTTCTGAATATAGAGATTAAAGAAGCATAGCAAAATATGGCTATTAAAAAAATGAAAAAGGAACTGAAAACAGCAAAGTTAGTGACAGCACGACGAGAGAGCCAGCGGGTGAGAGAGGAGCGTTGGTCAGCAGTGCTATGTCAGGCCGAGAGAGGCCAGTTTAAAAGTGATTTGAAGTTGAAGCTTAGTTAATAATTACACTCTCGTCAATATTTAACATCTTTTTGGCCCTGCCCCTCAAATCCAACATCCTGGACTCATATGGACTTACACACTTTCTGTCTTTTTTGTATGCTTTTAAGTAGATTTATATTTTTCAAAACACTTCAAAGCTACACATTTCATTAAAACAGACTACAGAAATGTTGTGGGCCAAACAGATTCTATTCTGAAGTCTGGCCAGTTTACTATAAACATAATAAACCACTAGAGGGCGCAACGGTTTAACTTACTTTTATTATTTGCCATGTAAAGAATCTGAACATTGTTTGTTGAATGTCACAAAAACTATTATAAAATCTTATTTTTGCATATTTATATGATATATTCACCTACTGTGAGTTGCTAAAACTTGATTTATAAATCAGCAAATGTGTGATGTAGGTCAACGTCTTAATTACTAAAGGCACAGCATGAGGTAATGCTGCATGATTAGAATAGATAAAATAGACTATGGACTCTAAACATTGATCAAAGAATGAAAAAAAGCAGGCTTTATAACAGGATAATAAAATGCTCATAAGAGAGGGTTAATTATTGCCACTGTTAGGTTAAAGAGCACAGAAGTGCACACCGTGTGAAGGAATTTCGATTGTCAAACACAAGAATAGCGGGTTTATTAATGTACCACAACAAAATACTCCATCTAAGCGCATAATACAGTACCCCAGGCAGTTGGAAGTCTGGATGTACAAATCTGTTGTGTTTCTTCTTTTGTGACTGGACTTTCAGTAAAATAAAAAACAGATGCACAATCTTACTCAATCTTTTGGAAAATGCTTAAATTAATTACTGGCCTGTAAGATAAATACATTTCATTATGTGTTAATGTAACGTGATGGTTGTTTCTTGGATTAATTTCAGCTATTTCCCTCACTATGAAGGAGGAAATCAAGAGGAAATGAAATCTTTTCAGTGGTTATGACCTTGTTATGGTGCACAGGGTCAAACCACAAACATGCAATGTTTTATAGCTTTCAAAATTTACCAGAACCATACAGGAAATTTTGAGGCTGTTGCCCTGCATATATAGCTTTGCTTCTGGTTTTTTACTCCGCAGTCAGCAGTCAGGAATACTGCACCCTGCAAGGTCTCAGAGTTCAGTTCATGTTGTCATACTTCATCACCCCTCTATATTTTATGCCCTTTGCTCTTCAGCTTCTTTAAAATGTTTCCATGGTAAAGTATGTAACGTTGAAGGTGTCACTTATTAGATGCACTAAACACCATAAAAATCTTACACATGGAAAGCACATTTCATTCCCTGAACATCAGATCTACATGTACATTTTACCACACAAGAAGCTTGGACAGAATTTATTTTCTGATTTGACGCGATTCCTTGGAAGAACAGTTAGAAGAGAATCTTATGTTTTTGAGATGTACAGCTTTACAAATCAGTTACTAGCTACTAATGTTCTCATTTACAACGTCGACAGTTTAGTGCTAACCAAGATGTCCCTTATCTTATCAGAGAGAATAGAAAAGGGTGTGTTTAAGTGTGCATAACGATGTGTAATACACACACCCACACAGGCACAGGTATGTATGGTCGTTCACGGTCAAGTCAAGGTCTTTAGACCAGCACAGATTCAAGATTCTATTTTTGTCTCAGTAAAATGTACATTTGATTAATTGGATATTAAAGGATACTATAAATAAGCTTTGGAAAAGAATTGTAACTTCATGTTAAGTAGTATTGCAGTCTTTATCATATAACAGGATAAAAATTGTAATTGGGGTTTCCCTAGAAAATATTTCCTGAAGTGCACACTTCTAATGTGCCTGCCAGTTTGGCTTTATATTTTCAGACAATAAAGAATGAACACGTTTCTGAACGATTCTGTATTTATGGTATACAGAGTCTTGATTATGTTCTGTTCAGTACAGAAATACAGTCATTAATAGGACAAAGAGTTTTTATATAAACTGGTTTACGGTTTTATTTTTTGACAGTTAAAATGCAATTTTAGTATCTCATTTAAGTTCATTTTTTTGGTCAAATTCACTTTATGGACCAAAATAATGACCATCACCTATTATTATATATCCATATTAAAGAGTCTCTCAGGTTTTAAGTTTCTTCTTGGCCACTGCTGATACAGTTTTACTCAAGACATGACAAACTGTACATAAAACGATAAAAACGTCCATCAGAAATCACTTTACATCACTTTTTCACTAGTTTCCTTTTCTTTTTTCCATCTACTCTTGTAACAGTCGCTTCGTCTTTCTGGGCGGCCCTCTTTTTTGTCTTCTCCATCACTGTTTCCATGGTATCCCAAACCTCATCCTCCTCTCCCTCTGCTTTCACCTCCTCTACATCTCCACTAACATCAGCACTTGATGACTAGAAGAGAAAAGCACATAAAGAGTCAAATGTTTAACAAAGTCATTAGGATGCAGTATAGAGGCATCAGCGAGAAAGCAACTTTCATTGTTGTTACTGCTGATAGGCAGTTACATAAAAGCGAATCATCAAAATGGTGCACCCTCTGACACTGAACCGCCGCTTACCTCCAGTTCTCTGCTAGACAGCAGCACACAATTGAGTCGTGACTTCAGATATACCTGCACAGAAAAAAAAAATGTTCATTTATACAAACATAACACTGAGTGGGAGGCACTTCTGATTATATGGTAGATGCAATCAGATGGTAATAAGAGGAGAGGGGCTATGCAGAAATCTGTAGAGAGAATGAGATTGATGAAGTGCAGGGAGAATGGAGAAAGAAACCTGGTTTCTTATGCATTCATACCTTGTGCTGTAAGGAACGGTCCTCCAGG
Source organism: Enteromius mattozi (assembly GCA_032359235.1). NCBI lineage: Eukaryota > Metazoa > Chordata > Actinopteri > Cypriniformes > Cyprinidae > Enteromius > Enteromius mattozi. Next base: position 1,102,510 of record JAUMHE010000002.1, on the reverse strand, counting down.
CTGTGTACTCTCAGAAAACGATCTAAACCACAAGAGGCCACCAACGGGAGGGAAGGATGGCACTGCAACCCCCGCACTGCCCCCGCCAGACCCTTAAGACACCCACGCACAAGCCCTGCAGGCACAGAGAGAAGAAAATGGGGTCAGACAAAACAACACTCTCAGGAGTTCAATAATATCGCAGTTCATATACGGAGAACGGCTGGCAAAACACATCCTTTATACTTGGAACACACACAGATCCAGGACAAAAAACCCTGAGCAATAAAGCTTCAGTTCAAAACAACCGCTTTTGTGCTGATCCAAACCTGCCTAAGAGAAAAAAAATAAACGGAGCATCCACCTACTGCTTACCTTTCCGGAGGTCAAGGATGGCGAGCTCCCCGTGAGTGTTGCCCACGACCACTGTGCCCCGGCTGGCAGGAAGAGAAAGCGCCGTGAGCGGGTACTCTCCGAACCGAGCCTCCAACACCGGCCTTCTCTGAGGCGTCGAGGGGTCATACACACGCACCTGACGGAGGAGGAGCAGAACAGAGAGGGCAAGATATTTTGAGTCATGTTTGATCGCAGACGTTTACCTTAAGACACAAAGGAAGACATGAATAAATACAGTAGCGAAGGGTTAGGGACAAGCTGCAAAAACACTATTTATTTCGGGATCTTACATAGCTGTTAAACTAACAAAACATTTTTGCGTTTTAAAACAGCTGATGATGGCTTTAGGCCAACTACAAGTTGAAGGTTTAGTACTGAATAAATGAAATCAAAGAGAAATTAATTTGTATAAATAATGACTTCATATAGATTATACATGATTTTGTATTAAAGTGAATAATTAATTCAATCAATTCAGTTAAAACCAAATCACTACTTTGAACTGCATGCTGGTTTTGATGAAATAGAAAGAATTCAATTTATTACACTACCATTTAAAAGATTGAGGTAATATTTTAGGAAACATTATACTTTTATCTAAATAAAAAAAAGGCAAAAGTGACAGTAAAGACATTTTGTGTTCATTTTTTAAAATAAATGATGTACCTTCGAACTTTCTATTCATAAACGCATTCTGAAAAAAATTGTTTCTACAAAAATATTAGGCAGCGCAATAATTTTCAACGCCAATAAAAAGAATTTTGTAGGATCATGTGACACCAAAGGCTGAATTAATGGCTGGTGAAAATTCAGCTTTGCCATGAAAGAAATACATTAAATTTTAAAATGCATTTAAATAATTATTTTACATTTTAAACAATATTTCACAGTATTACTGTTAATACTGAATTTTTTTTATCAATAAACAAATAAGCACAAGAGGTTTTTTAATGTTACTGACACCAAAGATTTGAATGGTAGTCTACACAATTTCAGGTGTTCGCTGTAAACAAATACTATATGACATTAATAAACAGAAAGTAAACAAAAACAACAGTAGACAAGCATGCATGGATAAATCCAAAGTAAAGACAAACCTGGTGGTGTCCAGTGCATGTGACTATTTTATCTGAATCTGGGATAAAGCCAATGTCTTTCACCCACACGGGCACTCGCATGTCTAACCAGTCATGGGCCACCTGATGGATTGAAGACAAAAATGTAAAGCTTGAAACACAGAAAACAACTACTGCGTGCTCAAAAAGGTAGTGGTTTTCTTCTTCTGCCTTACATTTTTGGCTGTGAATATTGGCTTATCTGGTCTCTCCAGATCCCAGACTTTCAGCGGGTTCTCTTTACCCCCTGTAGCCACATGATGGCGCTGCGATGGGTTCTGTTGCATTCTGCATATTCCATTTCCAACATTTACCTCAACCTAAGAGCAGAGACAGATGATTTACTACAAGTCCACATCTATCTTAAGACTCAACAATTATCATAAAGATGAAGTGATCATCATACATTATTCAATCATAATCTACAATTCAAACTGTAGAAGCAGCTACTAAAACAGTGTTGGTTCACTTTATGTGTTTTTAGTGTTTTAGAGACAGGAACAATAAAACACCCTCTTCCATTTCTAATGAACAAATATACACACCATAAGGGTGTAACTTCTTTTGAGAGGTTCATTTCTGAAGATCATGTCATTATAATTAATATACAGTGATAAATGACAATAAAATTAAATATACATTTTCTGTATGATACTGAGCTGTTCATGGGATTATATTATGGGGACAAAATCATATTTTTACTGTACTGTACAGAAAGGCAACCTAATGTCTATTTTATCACTGTAAAAGGTAAACAAATCAACTGAAAAATAAAAAGCTGTATTATTAGATCAATTTATTACATTTGTTCCTAAAATTCACCATGAATCTCCAGGGATTGGTGTTCATTTCATTTTTTCAGCATTATCACATTTTAATATTAATTACATTTTATACATTTTTAAAATTAGAAACATTTCAAGTAGTATTTTTTTATTAACATGCAAGTGCATGTACAATAATTCTGAAGTAAACTGGAAAAAATAGGTTTACATACAGCCTACCACACTGCAAGAGACTAAGAATAATGACTTACTGTTTCAGTACTGCCTTCCTTCCACACCTTCAGCAGTCCTGACTCCACACATGTAATCACAGAACTGAAAAAGAAGGGGGGAAGTCCATCATTCCTGCAATACATTTACGCAAAACATCCAGCAATTCATCAGCCCCTGCAGAGATGAGCATAACATGGCATTGGCAAGCACCTGTCAGTGACAGCCAGTCCTGTGAATCTGCCCTGTGAAGGATCTCCACACTCTCTGGTCGCTGTGAAGATCCCCTTATCTGTGCTGAATGTTTTCACAGTGCCGTTCACACTGCCCACTAACACCTGACGAGACATACACACACAGACAACGTCTGTCAGTCACTAAGTCACGTTGAAGAAATCTGTTACTCCAGTTCTCTTTCTCACCTCTGATTCGTGAGGGTCTCCCCATGCCATCACACAAACCTCCTGATCTCGACTCAAGCAGCTCATCTCACAGAAGTTAAACGCCTGCTTTTTGGTTAAACTCACCCCTAGAGATGAAATATGAACAATAACAAATCATTATTTCGGTGGCCCTCAAGAAAATTAAATGGCACATATGTGCTGCCAACTCACGTGTACTATACATGGCTGGCTAGCTAGCTAACGTTAGTCAGAAAAAGTGTACGATTTGTCGATAAAGAGACGAAAAAACACCTTACCTTTTAATATTCCAGTTTCGGATCCAAGCCATATTGAACATATTTGGCTTTTAGCAGCCATTTGAATGAAAACGAGTGATTTTGGAGTTACTGACTAAATGAAAACAGATCTCCACGTTACTGTCGCACACAACTACGTCCGGGTGGACCGCGCAACCCGAGGACTTTTGGTTCCGTTCCCCACTAAACCTGGGTCTACTGACCGTAACCTCAGTGCAAGTTTCTTTTTGGAGATTTTATTTTTCACTTAAACGCCAAAGATGTTAGATATTAGCAAAGAAAGGGACGTTTTAGGCGAGTCAAAATGTTAGGGAAATGTCTTCCATGGATAACGTAAAAAAGTCGTTTTCAACAACATGAAGGTGAGTAGCGTCATTTTTCCCCTTTAATGTTGCTATAAGTCCTTAACCTTTCTGGCCCCAAGATAATTCTGATACTTGCTTTAAGACATAGCTCATTTTCAAACGTATTAATTACAGAAAGTAGGAGTACTAAGAATTAAACAAAATAATTATGAATAATCAAAATTCCACCATCTCAATAATGTTCTTTATGGTTTACACACTTTATTACACGCTTTGATTTTCATGACTTTTCTACTTTCTAATTACATTGGTTTTAAAAAAATTTCCACTCTTAGCCATTTCTACCCAACCAATATATGTTATATGTGTATATGAGTCATCTTGCAGACTCCTTGGAAGCGTGCTGGGGCCCCCAATGGGTCCTGGGCCCCTGGTTAAGCCCCTGCTCCGGGTGTGTGTTCACGGTGTGTGTGTGTGGTTGTTCACTTCTCACTGCTGTGTGTGTGCACGTTGGATGGG
>JAUMHE010000002.1:1084594-1098401 GCA_032359235.1 Enteromius mattozi | reverse complement strand
ATATAGACAATGGCTATGCTGTGATTTTGGCTATATTTGCATGTAAAATAGAGTTAAAAGCAACATAATATCTATTTTAACTGAAAGCTCTGCTCCTCTCAGCCGCTCGCTGAACAAAACAGACGCAGAGAGAGGTGTACGCGTGGGAAAACAAGAGGTCGCGCTCACACGGCACTGCCAGAGACTCGCTGAGGTTTGTCCAAGAAGTCGCTAGATTTGTCGCTAGTCGCTTTTTTGGGAAAATGTCACCAAGGGGGTCTGAAAAGTCGCTAAATCTAGTGACACAGTCGCTAAGTTGGCAACACTGAAAGCATCCTTGCCGTCCGATCGCAGGCCTTCCGCTCGTTGAGTTCTCTCCAGCACTGGAAAGCTGAAACGATATTTACACGGGTCCTACTTCCTGCCTTATCGTTCTGCAGACATTTTCCTTTTTTGTTTTTTATCTTTTCTGCCGCTCAGTTTTGCTGTTCACTGAACGCACTCTCATCCACATCATTAGTAGACACACCCCTTACTGCTGATTGGCTACAAATTTGTTTGGGTACTCGCCCGACTCGCATTTCTGAAAAATCGCTTACCCTGCCTTCAATTGGTCATGCAGCGTTGAGTGAACCACAGACAATTGTGGATAAGTTGCAGCAGTTTCTTTGTATATAGGCTACTATACATAAATGCATTTCAGTTTCCTAAATATTTCTTCCTCAGGTACAAAGGATCAGTAATGTAACCCTTAAGGAACCAGGTTCATTAAATTCCTTGTGATTCCCATCCCTAACGCTGTGTAGACACTAATAGAAGCTATCTATGTACTAATAAGGAGACAAGCCTGCTACGACCTGAACATGAGACTTATGAGACCTGTTATTTGTGTCTCCCTCATATAGTTGCCATGTACAGAGAGCCGTCGCTCCACGACCTGACCGAGTTCTCCCGCTCCGGAAGTGGCACTCCAACCAAGAGCCGCAGCGCTTCGGCCATGCTCAACGGTGGCAAGACTCTGAGCCAGAATGAGTCAACATAACCGCAGGGCACAACTGCGGTCTGCTGCTGTACAGCTGCTGGACTCTACCATCAACTAAACAGCACAAACGCGTTTACAAGAGTGCAGTGAAACCCTGGTCGCTAGCTAGCGTTTCCTGAAATCACTGTGATGAGAACACAAGTGCAAACCTACATTGTACAATCTTCTGCAGGTCAACCTCGTGAGACAAACAAACCAAGCCATCTTTCTGATGTAGGGATCTGCGTCCGTTTGCAGGCAATCCCGGTTTCCATGTGTAGCATACAGAGCTGTGGTTTTCTCCTGTGGCATAGTCACAGAATCTTCTAGAACACCTACTTTTGTGTTTTGCTCCATTTCTTCCTAGGGATGCCATCTCCATAGTGCTAAGTCAACTACAACATGACAATAGCAGCTTGTGCAAACCATTTATCGGTATATAGAGACAGAAATCCCAAAGGTCTTTGGACATATGATACAAGTATTTCAGCTCAGCTTTTTTGAGGCAGCGGTTCATTGTTGTGTGCTTTTTAGATGAGGCGTTTTTGCTCCTCGCTTCCCTTTTTCTGTCTTTTCAGCTTCCCCCCACACATTGTTATTCTGCGAATTAAACAGATTTAGGGTTCGGTCTGTCTGCACACCAAAGATGTCATTAGTCTCTTTGTATGGAGGTAAGTCAATTTGTGTAATTTCAGCTCCCTCAGACAGATGGTTGAGAAAACCGCAAGAGTGAATGTCATTTAGTCAGAGGAAATGTATTCAGGATAGAAGAAGGCCACTCGCTGTGCGTCCCTGCTTTTTGTTTTGTCTGTTTATATCTTCCTTTACTTCCCCTTTAATTTAGGAACCCAGCATCTTGGAGAAGTGTCAAATCAAAAAATGTTTAAATTATTGATTAATGCCAACCCGGTAAGATTTCCGTTACGTAAAACAGGGCAGGCCTCTTTTTTCGTGAACAAAAATGTAATAAAAACCAAGCAAGAGAAAGTTTCCATTGCTTTTACAGGGCTAAATCAGCAGAAGTAAATAATTTGTGTGTGAAAATTCATTCTTACAGTTGTTCTTTCTAGTCCTCAGTGGTCAGGCAGCAGCCCCTGTTTATAAGTTTGATCAAAATCCCTTTCTGTTGTATGTATGTATGTATGTATGTATGTATGTATGAAGCATATTTAATGCATGGGGGACAGTGGACGCTGCATGTTATGTGGCTATGTATATTACCTACAATATGGAACCATGTGCTCAAATGGATACTGGAGTAAAATACAAATGTATATATATATATGCATTTTATCCTGCTACCCGCCTGTTTATTATTTGTTGTAAATTTAAGAAGCTGCACTGAATAAAATGTTTTGTATGTTCAGAGCACTCATGATGTTTGATTATGTGTTGTTAAGCGACTTTCGCTTTCAATGCACTTGATAACTCTTCATCAAACTCTAGAGAGTCATTGTATGTTTTATGTGACAGAGCTGCTGTAAAATACAAACTTCAAATTTTACTAATAACAAATATTTCAATCAAGCATATTCTTAGTGTTATAAAATACAAATGTAAATACATGAATTAAAAATGTAATATTAAACATAAAATAATATTTAATTAAATGTAATGTAAAATATATACATTTTATGGAATTATAATGTTGTATAATTATGTACAATAAATATGTGCTAATGATCTTGGCATATTTGTGTTTATGTATGTAATGTTTAAAGACAAAAGGGCTCTCATTTATGTCAGATAGTCTCCAAACTAAAATAAAAAATAAAAAAAATCTAAAAATAAAATGTATGTTATATAAAAATATTTATTTTTCACATTATCTTGATTCTCACTAGGCTGGTGTTTTCGCTTGCATTTTTAAACCTAGTTAATCGACAGTAGTTTGACATATACTTGGCTGCAGTTATAAGTAATATTGACAGATATAATGAAAACAGTAGCAAATAACTTTACATAAAAAGCTGTTTTTAATTAAATGATGAATTTGTTGTTGTGTACCAGTTTGTCAGTGAAACTCTTCACACCCTTTAAATATGCAGACTCTGTGACATTCACAACCTCTTAGAAACGTACTCAATGTTCATTTTGGCACCGCAGTGCATAAACAGTGGTGAATTCATCTGAATTTAAACCATAACTCGTGAATAAACATCAGGTCAGCGAGCACTGCTTGATTCTTAAGTAGATAGTTCTACCTGTTTTTTATTCATGAATTCATATTGATGAAGACACCGTGAATGAAGAAATTGATTTTGTTGTGCTTTGCTTCACTGGAGTGCTGTAATGAAACCTTGATCACGTCTAATGCATAACCTATGGGAAGGCCATTGGGAAACCATCTACTGTTGTTTAATGTACTGTAAATGGGTATGATATAGGCCTCATTTAATGACCATCTAGATCAACTCTATTTAACTCAAATATGATCAAACCATTAAATAATGTATATAGGGACATTTTAATGAAAATGCACTGAAAAAAATAAATAAGGCAAGATGGCCTTGCTTGATTGTGTTTTCAAGACATCTAAAATACAATCAATCATTTGAGACAGACCAATATCGTAAAGCAGCAGAAGAAAATGAAATTACATAAAATAGCTTCAACTTTCATTATTTTTGGCTGACATATACCAATGTGTTCTTAACACTGAGTTACCGTCATTCTAAAATCTACATTTGGTGCATTTGCCACTTAGTTGTTAGCTTAGAGTTAACTCTGTTGGATGTGAAGCACTTAACTTATACAACGTGAAATGATGTGTTGTTAGAATGTTGCGACTAGATGATTAGAAACACACACCCAGTCTCATGCATATTGATGTGCTTTGGACGGTTATGGAAACTCAGTGAGTTTCACCATTTAAGGGGAAAAAAATGTCAAATGGTAACTGAAAACACACACACACAGAAAAACAGAAGTCTTTAGTGTCTAAAAGGTCCATTCAGAGAAAGCTTAAAGGGTTAGTTTACCCAAAGATCTTTGGGACACAAATTAAGATATTTTTGATGATATCAGAGAGCCATCCAACCCTCCATAGACAGCAATACATCTGAAATAATCCCAGATCCAGAAACGTAGTAAAAACATCGGTAAAACAGTCCATGTGACATCAGTGGATCAACTTCAGTTTTGCGACGCTAAGAAAATACTTTTTTTTGCGCAATAAAAACAAAAATAACATAATTTAACTGTACCATTCTTTTCCTATGACTTATGTCTTCTGCCATTTTAGAGAGCATCACAATGTAAGCATACACTTTCCTCTAGACGCAAACAGCCGCAGATTACGCACATGCGCTTGCTTTCCCCTGGATGTAAACAAGGCTGATTACGTCAAATACGTTAAAACTTGTGTATGCGGCGCATTGTAATAGAAGAATGGTAGAGTAAATTATGTTATTTTTGTTTTTATTGCGCAAAAAAAGTATTCTTGTAGCACGGCAAAACTGAAGTTGATCCACTGATGTCACATGGACTGTTTTACCGATGTTTTTGCTACGTTTCTGGATCTGGAATCACTTCAGTTGTATTGCTGTCTATGGAGGGTCAGATGGCTCTCTGATGTCATCAAAAATATCTTCATTTGTGTTCCGAAGATGAACGAAGGTCTTCTGGGTTTGGAACAACATGAGGGTGAGTAATTAATGACAGAATTTTTGGGTGAACTAACCCTTTAATAGCAGCTGACTGTCATGTTGGTTTAAATTTGTTTTTCACTGACTCTTAATTTGCTTATTTCCTGTGTTTTTAGTTTTTAGTTTCCTTTACTTATACCCACGGTTAATTGTTAACCCCAGGTAAAGATAACCAAGGATTTTGTTTACCTAGTGAGACTGACCCATTGTTAACTATTTCAAGTCTGAAAGGACTAAAAGTATCTCTATAACCTCTTTGGGTGAGTCTGAAAAGGTTACATCACCACTGCCCAGGCTAAGGCCATCAAATCCTATGTTAATATTTCATAACCTGAAATGAATTTTGAATGAACTGGGCTTTGGTTCCCAATAAACCCAGTGAGACAAGATTATTTGCCCCTGGGAAAGGAGCTGAAGACTTTGCATTCATTAACTTTCACATCATTAAAAGAGCATTACTTGCGGTAGTGAGGAGGTGACATCACCTGGTTGGTAGCCATGTGGTGCCTGAATGAGAAGCAGAAACTGATATGGGACGGATAGATGTGTAGATACTGAAGAAAGGAAATGAGATGGAGAAGTGAAGTTATGATAGACAGCTCAGTGCTGATCTGCCATTTTAAAATCTGATTCTGAGAGCAGCACTCAGGAAATTGTGCTCTGTGCTGCACCAGTAAATGAAAATAATGAATGGAAGGAGACCAGATGAGGGTGAGCCTGGACTGAATTGCATGTACAGCTCCAGCTTTGTGCAGTCATGCATGGTCACTCTAACTCTGCCACGGTCAACTTGGACTCTATAGAGGAAAAGCACGGCTCGGTGAGCACCGACTTCTTAAAAGAATTTTATTAGCTGCTGTGCGAGATATCTAATAAGACTTCTTACATAACATTGGCAAACCCGCAGATACTAGAAAAGTATAGTTGCAGGTCTGTGTTTGTATTTACACTACAGCAGTGTGCTGGAGCAGATTTGAGCGTGAAGTTCCCATCTGTTTTAGTGTGTGTATGCTGCAAGTACTGCCTCGCAGGCTCTAATGTTGATGATGGAGTGCAGAAGAAAGGCGGGGCTGACAGCCTGTACCATCACTGGTTGCCATGGAATCAGGGAGGATGTGATTTCTGTGGTTATGGGGACTCTTTAAAAACCCCTTACATATAGTTTTTTTTTTTTTGGTTGATGAATATGTGCATGTATTTACACTTTAGCTTCAGATCGGTCTGTTCAGTGCCTGGCCAGAGAAACTGAAAAGTGTATATTTTATTCTATGTGTCATAAAAAGTGTTGAGTCAGGCCATGAGAAGAATCTGGAAGCTTTGGGCTTCTGTCGCATAAATGGAGGGAGCAGGTTAAAAATGCATGTAAGAATCAAACCTTGTGTTGTTTTGTGGGTTTGTTTTATGCATGTTTTAAAAGCTTGGCTTGCTCTCGGAATCCATAGGGGTTTATACATACGCACACATACAATCATGCACAAATGCTGTTAGATGGCTCAAAATAGCCCCGCCTCCATCCCATCAAGGGGCGCCGCCAGAGTTTTTATTTTATGGAGGCACAGCTGCAGGTGAATGATAGCTCGAAAAAATATAGTTGCACATGGACTGTCAGGGCAAACCAGGGACGTTTATAAGTAGGCTACTGGGGCGCAGGCCTCCATCAAATAAACGTTTCCATATTTCTCATTTAAACACTGTTGTTGGTCGTTACCTGTTTGTTCACTTGCAGAGCGGTTTCATCACTGACATATATGTATTTTGTTTAATACATGGATTGTGAATATCACCTCATCCAGTGTTATTTTTGTTTTCTTATAAAATCTCCCCTGGTGTGAGAAACCTCTGCAGCTAAATGATTCAGTACATAAGTGACCTGTCTGAATGAATCAAACTGAATTGCAAGCTATTTTAGACCTTTTTGTACTACCATGTAATTGAATATATCAATAGTGATTCATCATTGAATCTTGATTCTAGACAGCTGATGGAAACCACACATGATAGGTTATTATTGTTGCTGCAATACTGGGCTATTGGGTTATTCTCCAGCATCATCCAAAGATTTATCAGTAATATTTTACTGGGCCGCAGCAGCATTTTACTGGGGTTCACTGAAAAAAGCACTGATAGGCTTTTGGTACTGAATTTTTAAATATTACGATACCAGAATTTCCCACAAGCATTTTGAGCACTGTTGAGCAGATTCTAAAATACCTCTGATTGGCCATTGTGTTCATATGTTCAACATATATGTCTGTGATTAGCTACAATGACTGGCTACATGCTCTTTATAGAATGCTTACAAAGTATGTACACCACTGATCTATATAATATACATAATATATTCTCTATTATAGATCAGTGATACACGCGGGAGAGAAAGCTCCGTCTTTCAGTGGATCCCTAATAGCCTATATCTGTTTGTATACAATACAACGCTACAATCAAAGACACAGCACCGCACAAATTCACCCGGGAAATTACGGTATCATCACATTTTCTAAATTTTTGTACATACTTTTTGTCCGTGGGTATGTACAGAACACAAGTGTGAGCCATGTTGTCCGATTTGGGAATAAATTACTCTTAAGAACTGTTTCTTCTTCATGAGTCAGTCAAAATGGTTCATAAACTTACCCGTAAATGTCCGGGAAAATATGCCAAAAATATTTTTGAACAATTATCAAAAATATTAGAAATCTGGAAAACCAGATAATCACACAATGTCTGATTTGTGAACTGGATCAACTTAAATACCTAAAGGCACTGAAAAAGTTTTGCCCAGATTTTTGGCCTGACTTACAATTTGGACGAGTCAGTGCTAGTTGCCTAAATTTGTAGCCAGTCTGTAGATTTAAGTTGACAATTTTCAAATGTAATATATTCAGTTCAAACCACATGGTATATATATATATATATATATATATATATATATATAAAAAATGCATGCATAATTCACATATACAACACTTTTACTGCGTAGGTTTGTGTAATATCACAGGATCTTCAACAAACAGAATCCCAGTCAAACTGGGTAACCAAGGACACATCCATAAGACTGTCAGTGATTTATAGATTTCTCAGACTGTGCTCACCTCATGGTTTGAGCGCTGATGTGTGTGTATGTGTTTGGTTTGGCACTCATTTCACCTGATCGATAAGCAGTCAGAGTTCAAGGATAAGACTGATCTCTAGAGCAAAAATGACAGCTCGATGATGCCGTTCAATTTGATGATGCCATTCCAACGAAATGGGAACAGAGTGAACATGAGACCAAAAGGAAAGCAGCTGAACTGAATACAAAGGAAGAGTGCAATAGCAGAGATTTTTTTTTTTGAGAAACCTCCTATTCATTAAACCACAGGATTGTGGTTAGTAATTATAAGAGGTCCATGCATTACCTTTCTGCTGAAGCCGTGTTTACCACTGCTGAGTTGAAATAGGCCTGTACTGACATAGATTATCTGACATGACATGGCAAATTAATGACTGTTGGTAATCATGCATGTGAACCTTTGCCTTGCTGCGAGATTTGTGACGGAATAATAAGCTTGAGAGATGAATACTGAGAGTAGGATTTGATGTAATACACAGATCACTCACATTATAGATTTAATTATAGCAAGTACACTGATTGCACTATGATATATTAAAATGAAAACCTGGGACCACTGAATGGGCAGGCAATTTTTGTTTTGTTCATATTTTTAGTATGAATCCATCCTATAGAAATTTAAATGATATTTATTAAGCTGCCTCTATAATTTAATGCATGGTATTTAAATATTATGAGTAATTGTGATTAATTTGATAAATTAGTCAGCATATCATGTAATTGATTTGATTGCATTTTTTGCATCTGTTGCATACCAAACCTTATCAGCTCAGATGGGTTTTCAGATCAACATGCCATTCTTAGAGCTGAAGCTCTTTTCTCATCGACTGGTTTGCTGGCTCATTAGAGAGTTTGATATGCAGCTCTATCTCTGTCAGGTACAAGCCAATTTCAGAGCCAGTCATTCTGTGATGAGAACAAGGAGCACTATTAATGAAAGCCTTCCTTGCATATTTCCTGTGAACTTAATCAGCCAAGGCTAATCATAGAACCTGCACCATCTATCCTGACGAACAGTTAAAAAAAAGTTTCAACCTTTTGAAATGATCTCGATTTATGTCAGCAGGCTCTCAGCATGTGCTCTAAAATAATTCAATTCTGTTATTTAATAACATTTTACAGTGCCACAAATGTTTTATGTGAATATTAATTATATTTAGTAACTTTCGGGGGCCCAAGCACTGTCAAATACGTCCTGTTGCTGCTCATCAGATCTGCACTGGAGATATTTCGGTCCATTCCTCTGCACAAGCTGTTTCATAAATATTTTGGGATCTCTTGCATATTTTTGGGATGCCTCAAATGGCCTTGAATAGAAATCATGCCATAGCTTTTCAATGAGATTGAGTTCAGGACTCTGACCTGACTATTCTAATATATGGAATTTCCACAGTTTAGATGCACTCTGATGGTGATTTATCGCTTTGTTTAGGAACGAACATGTTGCATGACCCACTTTTCTTTAAAGTTTCAGATCACAAACCTCCTGACAATGTGCTGTAAAACTGGAACAATCATATTTTAATCACTATGCTTGCAGATCCATACACTTCTCTCTATGGTACTTTGTCATTTATTGTAGGATCCTTTGACATGTCCTTACACTGACCTTTTGAAGGACGGCCAAGGTACCACTGGTGCTGCATTTCTTCTATTTGTAATCAATCTGCTTCAATGGGGACTGATGGAGCCCCAAGTCTTCAGACATTCTCTTGTAACCTTTTCCAGGCTAATGAGCCTGTAAAATTCCTCCTCTGAAATCTCTTAGGTCATGCCATATTGCACTTTTAACAGAATTCAAAGGTAAAGAGCAGGTAACCAAACGTTTCATTTTTCAAGAGACCATTATCATAGAAAGTCACATTGTATATTAATTACTACGTTGATGGATTTAATAATTTGTTGATATGGATTTACAAGACATGTATGCCTTGTTTGGTACATAACACTATATTGACTATTATGCTTTTAGGAAGTGCTATACATACATACATACATATATATATATTTAGTTTTACTCAACATTTTCTCATAATTGTTATTGAAGAAAAAATAGAGGTTCATGAGGTAGATATAAAAAAACAATTATAAGTGATTGAACAACAACAAAAAAAGAAGATGATTTCTTACTCCATCACTACTCCAAAATATTGCAGTAATTTAAAGTAATATATCAACGGATGGAATAGAACATATAAAATATTGCAAATATTCAGACACTTACATTTATGAAATCCATTTGCCAATATAAAATGCTCTGTTGATTTCAATAAGAAATAAATCCCTGGTGAAATATTTTAGTTTATAGTTACATGTCACTGCAGTCACTGTATAATCTATCAGGTAAGAGTGTTCAGGTGACCTAATATCCTAATACTTCTATTTTTTCACTTCTGTGCACACTGTAGGCATGACCTTCGGATGCTGCCAAGCCCAAGTTTCATTGTTTCACGTTTGAACAAATACTGACACCTGGTGGCAATAATTACATGCAACATTTGCAAAACAATTAATAAATAAATAAACAAAATTAAATAAGATTATCTACATTGTACTTATAACACAAAACAGTAAAGCAAAATACAAATGTAATGTTGTATCTTTCTTAATAACACACACACAGAGCACACAATGTAATTTCCTGTCCCTCTAAATATGGATTTGCATGGATGGAACTTTCATATACCGGGCTTTTATGAAGTACAATGCACCACAAGCACCAAAGTCCTATTACCTCTTTGTACTGAAGCCCTCTGGGAGCCAAACTTGTCTGGGGTGTCAGGTGGAGAAGTAGCACCATATGACCCCATAGGGATGCAGTCCTGTTGAGCACCACCTTCTTCTGTGTGAAGGGTGAGATGGGCTGGAGGTTCTGGTCCACATCTTACTAAAGCTATAAAGCACCTGTAAAACTGGCAGCAAATTTAGATAGATTTGAAAGTAACACTAGTTTATATTTTGGATACAAATAAGCATTTGAGAGCACATACCTGATTATTGAACAGAATGTAGATGATGGGGTTCAGAACAGTGCTGCTCTTTGCTAGTATGGATGATACAACGCTGGCTGTCGGGCTGACAATACCAGCGCTGAATGTGCCAAGCAATGCCATGACCCCGTACGGCATCCAACAGAGCAGGTAACAGGACACCATGGAAACCACCATCACCAGCACGTGCGCCTCCCTCCTCTGTGCAGCTGTCTGATTGATCTTAGCAACCTGTGAGATGGGGAGACACGCTTTGAGGTTTGCTTTTCAAAGAATAACAGCGACAAGGTTGGTTTGAAACACCACATGGTGTTTATGCACCAGAATGTTTGAACTGTAACTAGATTAGGAGAGAATTGCAATAGATTTTTTTTACAATAAGGTTCCATTTGTAGTACTTAGCAAGGCATATTGCTAATAATTTTTTTTTATATATATATATTTTTTTATGGTAGGAAATGTATAAAATGCCTTCATGGAACATGATCTTTACTTAATATCCTGATGGTTTTTTGAAATAAAAGAAAAATAATATTTATCCATACAGTGCATTGTTGGCTACTGCTACAAACGTAACCATGCTACTTATGACTTTACATTAGTTAACATAAACTAATAATGAACAGTATTTTTTGTTAATAACATTAACAGATTAATAAATACTGTCACAAATGTATTGCTCAATTTTTACAGATTAATGTTAATGTTAATCAATGCATTAACTAATGGGACCTTGTAAGTCAATTCCCTTATAAATCAGAATTTAAAGGAACAGTTTAACCAAAAAATTGTATTTGCTGAAAATCTACTCACCCTCAGGTCACCCAAGATATAAATTATCAGAACAGATTTGAAAATTTTTACATTTACATTACTTGCTCACCAATGGATCCTCTGCAGTGAATGGGTGCCATCATATTGACACCAAACAGCTGATAAAAACATCAAAATAATCCACAGTTAATCCACACATCTCCATCCATCATGTGAAGCTAAAAGCTGCATGTTTGTAAGAAAAAATATATAATGCTAAATTTCTCAAAATCTGTTCTGATGGGGAAAAACGAAATCTCAGATGGCCTGAGGGTGCTTAAATATGAGGTTTTTTGCATTTGTTGAGAAGGAACTACAAGTATTTGAACATTTGCATACTAAAACTGATCCAACTGTGTATATAATTCACAGTAGCCATAAATAATGATGACAATGAGCGTGCAAAGGATTTGGGTTCCAGACAGCGGCATGAAAAATGCTTAATTTATGGCGAACAAACGTTTGGCTAGAAAGATCGATGAGTCTTAGTAGAAGAGAGCTCTTTATCAAAATCATTGCTTCCACTCCCATTCTCTCTTACTTTTAACCTTTTCCTTTTTCATTCTTCGCTCACCCCATGAATGGCAATGAGGATCTTCCCGTAGCAGTAGACCATCAGAAGCAGAGGCAGCAGCAGACAAAACACAAAGAGGCAGATGACGTAAGATCTTGTTTCCGGGGAACGCTGGTTCCACTGGACTGAACAGGTGGTGCCGGGACCCTCAGGACCGTAGCTGCTCCAGCCGAAGAGTGGTGGCACTGTCCACAAGAGAGAGTACAGCCAGCAGCCTGTGATGAAGAGCCAGGCCTTCCTATAGTCAGACACATCTGCTTTTGAATAGCAGAGAATGGTGCTGTAACGCTCGTATGACAGTACAGCAAGGGATACCAGTGAAACAATACCTGTTGATATAAAAAAAGACAAATAAATTATATGTTCATCAACTAATTTGTTTCAGTAGCAAATTACTTTACTTAGGCCAAATGTAAATACATTAACATGGTGTTACAAAATGGCTGTTTGTTTCTAGTGTGCATTTAGGCCTATTTGTACACTTAACTATATGTAGAGAAACGTTCTGCATGTTTTTACTGAATTTCCCCTATTATTTAATTAGCCTATGTTTTTGTGATTAAGAATATCTTCCTGGAATGGAAATAATCAAACAAAAACACGAAGAAAGCAAACAATTTTTTAAATCATATAGTTAAATTTACCTTGGGTAGTAAAAAAGTTAGTAGCGGTAGTGATTCAAAAACATGATCAGAACCAGAACGAGTCTCTTCCAGTCACTGAACCAGTTCGGTTCGGTTCGGTTAAGCGACTCTTAAGAATGACTCTTCTCACATCTCAGTTAGTTAAAAACACTTAATAATCCGAAACTGATGCATCAATCTGACACATGTGAACCAAATTAAGAATTATTCAAACTGACACAACCAGTTGCATGTTTCCTATATAACAACGTCCAGCTAAAGCCAATCACTTCTGGTAATCGGTAGAACACCCCAGCTTACCGAACAGTGCGTTGGCAAAGCCATACCACCTGCAGCCGTGAACTCCCGTCAGCCACCGGCCGTACACAGACGCGGCGAAGCTTAAAGGCGTGCCAAAGATACAAACGAGCATGTCGCTCACACTGATGTTTAGCAATATTAAGTTGATCGGAGTCCTCAGGAAATGAAAGCGGGCGAAGACCAAAAGAACAAGAAAATTATTTAGGAAACCGAAAACAAAGATTATCCCCAAACACACTGCCACTACAGTGAATCCCGTGCGACTGAATCCAGGCAGATCTACAGGAGTCAATGTGTCCAGCTGGCTGCCGTTCTCTGAGGACTCTTTGAGGAGCATCAAATAGCGGACAGTAACCATAGTAGGCTGGAAAGAGCACACATGTACGCTGTAATGCAGAAGCTGAAGAAAGATAAAGTTAGTTGGACTCTCAAGTTGATTAATACAGACCCAGATCCGGTTTATTATCGCCCCCACCTCAGCTGATCGCGACCCTCCCCGTCTTCAATCAGTATGAACGCCTCTCACAACTTTATCACGCTTATCTACATACTATGGCAAGCCGTTTTAACATGTATCCCTTAAAATAAATAAAAAGATATATTACATGAATGTTACATTGTTTTAATTATTAGTCAAAAAATCAGTAGTGGAGTCATTCTACCAAACGGGTGCCATTTGTGTCCGCAGTGTTTGATGGGATGCATAAGGCACAAGAAATGTCCTAAA